>JAHZMX010001742.1:36458-48403 GCA_027743895.1 Seira musarum | reverse complement strand
AAGTCCCGGCTTTCACTTTTCTCTCTCTTCTCGTTATTACATATAAAAAGGTTCATCTTCTCTAGAAAATTATTTTTTTTTCTTTTAAATTCGGCAGAGGAAGAGGAGAGCAAGGACGACCCTTATTTTCTCTTTTTCTGGAAAACTTATTTCTCACACTAATACACTCAAACTAATATACCTCACAATTCTCACCACATCATATACTATTTCTGGTTTGTAGAACCAATGCCAACGATGAAATAGAAATATCTTTTTTTCTTACCTTTTAGCGTTTATACATCTTTTAGTCATTTCTTCCTTTCTTTCCTTCACCTCCCAAATAATAAGCTCTAAATGGGGTAGTTCTAGTTCTGTGGTTGGTTTAGTTTGTGCAAACTGAGAACTGAAGACTACCACTATAATAATATGATATGATGATGCTTTGATGCTCTTTGTGCCCTTTTTTATTCTCCCTCGAAACGACTTTCTTGTTATTGCCGTATTTGTTTTGATGATAGTTGTGTTGAAGCTTGAGACGATAAATGAAGAAAAGAGAATAATGCGTATCAACGTAAACATGATGAAGATGATACTATCCAGGGAGAGTAATGCCACCTCCATAAAACTTCCCATATAAGGGACCTTCTTCTTCTGTATCCTCAACACAATGGAAAAATTCTCAAGAGAAAAATTCATGGCTCCATAAAAACTCTATTCTCGTAACAGACTTTAGTACAGCTACAGCAAAAGAATGAAATTTCACTTTTTTAAGACTTTTTTTCTTAATGTTTCAAAGTCTTTTTTGGTTTGATTTATACCTCCTCTGGAATTGCTTTTGCGTCAAGAAAAAAATGTTTATTCCTTGAGTTGAGTATAGAACAACTATGACTTTCATAGCCCATTTTCATCATCATGAGAAAAAGAAGAAAAAAAGGGTAGCATGAGTATGAGTTGTCTTTTCTTTTTCAAGTCTCCTCTTCCCATTTCCGTCTTCTGTTCTCCCTTTCTAAAGGAGGAAAAGCCCTCAAGAAAACTAAAGAACGAAAAGAAAAAGATGAGTGAAAAAAGGTTACATACAGTTTTTTCAGAGTTTGCTTCCTTTCTTCCCTCTTGTTGTTGTTTGTTGTGAAGCGGGTTTCTTCATGTAATAGTATCAAACTATTATAGTTAGTCTTCCTAAAACGGATTTTTTTCCTATAGCTGTACGCCTACATCATTTTCTATTTCTAAAGAGATTTTATAGCTCCAAGACTTTTTGTTTACTACTTTTTGTCCTTCTTTAAACGATTTTCTCTTATAGACTTGAAGCGACTTTTTTTCTTTTTTTCTAGAGAACCATTTCATGTGTCAGGATGAGATAAGAGAAAGGGAGAGAAGAGTCAGCTTCCACTATATTATAATAATGTCAAAAAAATAATGCAAGAACAGCTCCATTATTCCATCATGACTTTTCTTTTTATTTTCCTCATTGTACATACTTTTTCAAGTTGTAGTACCACACGACTTTTTTTATACATTTTTTTGTTGTTGTTTTTCCATCTTTCTCTCTTCCTGACGATTGTCATAAAAGAATCAAGTGTCAAAAGACATTAAGGAGGGTGGTTGAACTGAAATTGTGTTTTTCTAGATAGTGTCATGCGGATAAAATACTGTCATTTAGAGACGACCGGGAACATGAGAAAACATGAGATAATGACTTCATTCACAATTTTAAATTATTATGCCTGAAACAATTCTCCATTTTACCAATCAAAATTATGAAGGATTTTTTTACTGCAGAGTACCTCTCGCCTAAAACTGTGGACTTTTATTTACGTAAAGGATACTACATGTTAAAGAAGCAATGAATGTAATTAAAATGTTGAAAAAATATGTACAGATTACTCATTCTATTCATGTCGCATGATGAGCGTCATTTTTACAAACGTTTGTCGCTTCTGCATTGTTTTATCATTTTAAACCCTTTGTATTCACATTGAGGCGCCTGTAATTTTCCTAATGCTGAAACAAATAATCTAATAGGTAAGTATCTTTTCAAGTTAATTTACCAATTTAAATCTGAGTGTTGGAATTACCCCTTTGTAATTTGTACTTGACATTTCGGCAAAGACTGGTTAAATACAGACGGCACCACGTTTTCCTTTTATCGAAATTACTGTGACTCCACAATCGAGATTGTAAAGGCAAATACTCTCATCCACATTACTACACAAGTGATAATCTTGTGTAGTAATATGTACTTTTTGATGACACTTTATTTGAACAGGCTATTTTTTTTTATGAAATCTGATTGTAATATTGCTGATATGATGCAAATGAGCGGAACCTTTTCATGCAGAAAGTTGTGTTAGTTATCTTTGAGGGATGATAAACTGAATTGAGAACAAATAATACAAAAAATGGAGTTTTTCACACCTCAAGGTTTAATGTCGCCATAATTATCTTTTGTTTCTTTATTACTGTTAATAAGAATGCTGTTTATCTTTAATACTTTATCAATGTGATGATTTATGAGATACTTAGATCACTACATACTACGAATGTCTAACAATATATGTACCGATCATTTTTCTTACAATTAAATTAATTTATAATTAGTGGGAATACATAAATTGACTCAAAAGATGTATGTGTAGGTATATTTAGAAATCTTTAGAGAACTACTTGTACGTAATTTAATTCTGATTCTGATTGACCTTCTCGAATATTTTACAAGACTTTATTTACAAACTTTAATTGATTATTATTCACGTAACTGCGAAGGGTAATTTCCGATCCTACATTCAAACTTTGCTCATCATTGCTGATAATAATGATGCAATGTACTACAGTAATACTTTTAATTTAATTAAGCTATTGATTTAAATAGGATTTTAATTGATTTCTAATTGAAATAAAGAACATTTGAATAAGAAAGAAATAATAAAAAGTTTAAACAACTGAAACAACTGGAGATGGGGTATTTCTGTCAGTTTTATTGTGAAGAATGAAAACCGGAGATTTTTTAGGGATGCCACTAGTCGCCGCTATCGAGTTCCGGGCATCAAAGAGCGCTGCTAAATCACTTGCAACGGGACCATGACTGGCTGAGATTGACGATGGGTGACTCAGAAACGGCGTGAGTGAAGAGTAATGAAGATACGGTGAAGGATAGAGACCAGAATAAAGAGCCGCTGCAGCAGATGCAGAGTAAGGTGATGCACCATTATTGGGGTAATGTGCGAATACCGGAGAATGTCCAGTAGAATTCTCAAGATGATTGATTGAGGGGGACAATGAAGATGACGTGAGATTATGCGTAGGAGCTGGGGAAGGAGATCTGGATCGTTTGTGTTTGGGGGATATTGAGGTTGGCGTGCCGTGGAAAGACAAAGTGGTGCCGCTAACACTACCACCACCGCTACTACAAGAAGATAAATTTCTCACGGAATAATTATTCGATCCGTTTGGCCCAGAAGATGATGGTGGGCTCATGCTTGTTGCGCGCTGTTGGTGCTCTAGCTGTTGCTTTGCAGCGTTGAGAATCTGCTCTTCCTCGAGAGCAGATGCAGAAGCTGCTCCGTTGGCCATCCTGGCACTTGCATTGGCAAGGTGAGAGAGAAATGCCTCCGAAAGGGATGTAGGAATGAATGGAGGAAAAAGACGAGAGAAGTCTGCAGCTATAGGGAAATTGGGAAGCCCTGTGGCTGACGGACTTGGGCCATTTGGATGAGATCCCGAATTTCCGCCGCCTCCTGTTGTACCAGACACGAGTGGAACAGGTAATGGAGGAACAGATGACATAACGACGTGTTGTTGTGCATTGTGATGATGAAGAGGATGCGAGCTTGCGCCGTGATGAGGATGGTGAGGAGGGGGGTGATGGTGGTTGAAGAAAGGTGCTCTAGCAGCAATCGAGTCCATCGCACGGATTACAGATGTTGGTAATGAATTGAAAGGAAATTTTGGATTGTCAGACTTGGATTTGTTGGAAGATGTATGAACCATTGCAGGTTTCGGCTTTCTCCGAGGTCTGTATTTGTAATCAGGGTGCTCTTTCATGTGCAATGCTCTGTGTACCAAATTAAATATAAATAAAATATGCCAATATTAATTAAAT
Source organism: Seira musarum (assembly GCA_027743895.1). Classification (NCBI taxonomy): domain Eukaryota; kingdom Metazoa; phylum Arthropoda; class Collembola; order Entomobryomorpha; family Entomobryidae; genus Seira; species Seira musarum. Next base: position 44,322 of record JAHZMX010001742.1, on the reverse strand, counting down.
GCATTCAAAACATGAAGTGCTGCGCTTTGATGAAATTATTTTGTGAAAATGGCACGCCCTTTTATAATGCTGAAATAAAATTGAATTATTCTTACCTTAAACGCTTTGCTTCGTCAATGAAAGGTCTTTTCTCAGATTCCGAGAGAAGTTTCCATTCCGCACCAAGCCTTTTACTGATTTCGGAGTTGTGCATCTTTGGATTTTCCTGAGCCATTTTCCTTCGCTGACCTCGTGACCACACCATAAACGCATTCATAGGCCGTTTGATGTGATCTTGTCCACCTGATATTACACTTCCACCTCCATGATGATGATGATGGTGTAGTTTGTTCATCGTTGACAAACTAATCATTTTGAAGTTTTGCCCTTTATCGTCACTGCTGATTTTAATTAAACTCCGAAAAATACTCAACAGATGTCCAATTCAGTTTATTGGTCCATTTTTAAAACTTTAATTCTTCTTCGTTGACTGTCGAACACGATTTCGTGCTTCTTCGCTCAAAGAGGGTCTTCTACTGATGAACAATGAAAAGAAAGAAAGAATTAGGCAAATGCTTAACCGCGTTCTTCTAATTACAAACTACAAACTCACAAAACACGCCTTCTCGCTTCTTTATGCCACTAACATAACATGCTTTTAATTTTATCCCTATCTTTCTCATACCAAACAAAAAGAAACGCTTTATCAAACATTTTTGGAAAGGAAACCATCCTATTTGCTTTTTATCGGTATCGGCAAATGATAAAAAAAAGATAACATCAATAAGAACCTTCGAACAGTAGTTTTAAATAAAGGAAACCTATTTAAAGAGCTTAAATCCTGTTTAGATAAGCACAATCTAAACTTTTGAGAAAAGAATAAGCATATCTTGTCCATACAAAGGGTCATTGTCAATGAAGAGATGATACAATTGAATTGAACAAAAAGAAATTGTGAAGAAAATGATAATTTTCATTTACATTTCCTAGACCTAATCCGTTGTAATGATGAATATATAAATAACCTGATCTTATTTTTTTGTTAAAGGTCTATTTTTCTTATTTTAAGCAGCGTATGTAGTCAATAAATCAAACCTATTTATAAAGCTCACCTTTTTCCCTCCTCCAACTTCAAGTTTATATCGAGTCAAAAAATAATGTTCACTGCCTGATCCCGTGATGGAATTTATTTCTTGACGTGTATGACGTAAGATTAAGATTGTCACTTACTTTTAAAAGTAAACAAACACAGAGTTTTGTTGGTATTCAAGATAAAAATATTTAAACAAAAAGTCTTTGACTGACTCACGGCACCACTCTGCGAGAGTACTACTACACAACTCAACCACTTTCTTCGAAATTTACTACTCTTGCTTCGATTGATACAATTCGTCTCTTGAATCGAATACAGTAAAAGTAAAAAACACATTCACTTCTATTGAAAAATTAATCCATCCAATCAATACCACCTTGCCTTTTTCTGTCATCTCACTTTACCCCTTTGTTCACTACTTGTACTTGTGCATGATGGTTCATTGTTTCGTGCATGTGCTTGGTGACAATGACAATCTTGCTTTTTTATGATTATATGATTGAGTCACGTTCACAAAAAGGGCATATAATTTTTACTCGCACTCGTGGTGGTGGTGTTATCGGAAGGGAGTCCCAGTCCAATCTGAGCCTAGCGAACGATGAAGCAAGGGGGGTTGTGGTTAGTTACTACTTTTTTCGTCTGTCCGCAATGTTCCTTTCCTTGGCGGCCGCTTTTTTTGTGATTTCGTATGTAATATTATGCCTGCTTGTCAGTTAGTTGTAGTTGGGCTCTTGTGCTTGATTTTTAGTTTCATTTGTACATTGCAAAACGGATCATGATGAAAGTGTCAGACAGGGACACAAAGACGATTTTCATATTCCAAGATTTAAAATTGTTCCCCGAGTGTTTCATACTTCATAATCATTACTGCACTGTTTCGTTGATGGTGTAGGCTTTACTGTAATTCTAATTGTTTTGAAATGCAGTAGTGTTCAAATTAAAGCTGAATTACGAGACAAGTCACTTTGGGGCACAGTGAGACGATAGGAGTAATCATAAGCATTATTTACTTGATAACGTTTTAACTTGACTCATGCAATGAAAATATGTATTTCTGAATGCATAATTTTTATTCTATTCAAACATTTTGCATAAATTAATTTCGTGATTTTCAATAATCGTTTGATTGTGAAAATGTTGTGTCGTTTATGAATCGCCATTCTTCAGCCATGTCATTATTATTGTATTAACAAAAGGATTTTCTTTTTTCTTGATTGTTTGCATATTAGGAAAAGGATTGTTAACGGAGCGCATAAGCAGCCAAACAAAGCGAATTGATCGCCCACCACACTTCCTCAACCTCTCATTGGTCTGTCTTACGGGTTCTGGTGAGAAATGCGCCCTCCCCTGTGAGACTTCCTCCAAGAGTTTTTGTAGAATAAAAGGCGAGAAAAGAATGGGAGACGAAGAGATACAGAGGATCGTAAACCTGTTTTCCTTTCATTCTCTTTGTATTATTACAATACAGTAAGAGAACGAAGAACAATGGGTGGTGCAGTCGCAAACAAAAGCCATACTCATTCCGTAGGGGTATTGAATCCGTAATGTTTAAATGGTTTGGTACACTTGTATTTCTTTGGCTTGGGAGGTGGCGTGATAGGATGTTGTGTATTTATGCAAATACCATGTTCTCGGGTATTGGGGAAAATAAAATATAGGAATTTTCACCAACATTTTAAATGAACTTTAAGAGCTGAGATTTAAAAATTCGATGCTAAGTTAAAGGCATCTTACGGTAAGTTGAGTATGAAGCCAAATGAAATCATTTCCGCAATTAGAACTACTTTATAAAATCTTAAATTCTTAGATAAGCATATCAAATCACATAAAATAAAACATTTATTCTTCAGATCTCACTAATTTTTCAATCTACAATTATCTGCAACTCAATTAAGTCTGTAAAATTCGCGTGGAGTAAAAGGACATATATGATTTCATATAAATTACATTTATGCTATCATTCCAGCTGAAGAAAACAATATAACATATGCAAGCAAAATACTTTGAATAAAAAATGCTCGTTAATAATGGCTCTTTTTATTTTAAATGTATGCATACATTCAGATTTGAGAAACGCATAAAAGCCTAAATTGTGTTTTTCAAAAAATGCAAATTCAACATAATTAATTAAAATTCTTTAATTATACATAGCCATAGAGAATATAAACTAGCTGAGTTCATTATTCTATTAACAAGAATTTGGTTCAGCATCGATGAAAGACGACATCATTTCCTTAATTGATGGTCCAGTGTTTTCTTCGTCTGGCTTTTGTCTTTTTCTAGTATCGTCTTGAGGCTCAGTGATTTCTTCCCCGTCTGGCGATGCAACACGCTTCAATGGCGAAGAATAATTATTATTTTGAAGGGTCGTAGGAGCACTAATTTCTTGAATGTCACTGCTATCACTGGATGATTCGTCGTCAGTTACGGGATTCCCGTTTGATCTCCGGTGAGAATTCATTAAGGCGTGATCATCTTCATCATCATCAAGCGAAATAATTTCTCCAGATATACGAGATAAACTTTCAGTTCCCGGACTTTTCACTTCTTCATGAGGTTGACGTGCAATTGGGGAAGACAATTTATTGTTATTGTTACGAACGTCTGTGTTTGAGTTCAAGCTCCTTAAATTACTTTGGCGTGGCGAAGAAGCAGTCAATTCCTTAAAAATTTCCGACACTGAATCCTTTACGATTTGCCGCAAAGTTTCTGGGTCTATGGTAAAGTCTCGCTCCGACAATGCGGATTTCACGCCAGTAGATGGTTCGATTGGTTTTTCTTGAACTTGATTAATGTCGCTTATGTTCTCTTCGATAACATCCATAGCTTCATTGGCACCAGTTCTACTTCTCCGCTCGAGTTCATCATGATCTTCCCTTTCCGGTAAACTTTCTTGATTAGAAAAATCAAAGACAACCACGGAAGCTGGAGTAATTCCTTCAATGTTCATTGAGGAACTTATTGGATGCACCAGTCTTTCAAGAATAGATACTTTATCCAAGCAGAAAGTGGCCACCGACTTTTCAGGATCAAACACACCTTTTCGCAATAACGAAATGACTAGGGAAAGAGATACTGGAGACAGGGGTTGAGGATTAAAGCAAAGCAGAGTTAAATTTTCAAACAAAAGTTTCCGACATTGCACATTATTGTATGGTGGTGGAGGGGGCTGAAATTGTGCAATAATAGCTGTGGTCTTAACTAGATGTTCAAATATTTTCTGAAAAAAAAAATAAGACAAAATTAAATCGACGAAAGTTATCATCTAGTACACAATTAGTTTATATCAACTAACCCTATGGTTATCGGCGTCCAGTCCGGGAATAAGATGAGTCAGAGCATATAGCGCACTGTGACACACTTTCCAATTCTTCTGCACATACGTATGGGGTGATGTTGTATTCAAAGCAATCGACTGTGACGAAGAATGCGCGGTTTTCTTGTTGGACTTTCCTGGTCTATTAGTAATGACCTTCATTTCGACAACATCTTTTTCTATTCTGGAATCAACGCCAATTGCATTTGTCCACAAAGATAACGTCTTTGAGTTTGTCGTTACTCCATTAGTAGCACGTATCCAACTGGTGAGGGTGTCATAAAGTTCAAGTCGCAATTTCCTTTCAGACATAGGAAAGACAAATAATTTTGTGCCTACAAATATCATCGTTGCATAAAAATGGGTCACGAATATAATATGTTTAACATACTCATGGGCCTGAGGCTGGTCTTGGATCCATTTGAATTCTTTGGCCAGAATTTGTTCTACAGTTACTGCCTCCACAAAAATGTTGCTTCCGAGGCTATCAAAGAAATGAATTAAGTTTAGTTAAAGTTGTACGAAACTTTAAAATTGTATATCTGTGTAAATCATATCAATAAAAGATTAGTGTATGTAACTATTCTAATACCTGTATATCAAACTCCGGAGTAAAGCAAGGGAAGCCACATGAATGGAACCAGTAACGGCAGTTGAGAATATAACTTCTTTCAAAGTAGTTGTATCTGGAGTTGTGCCAGAAATTGGAGTCAAAGAACTGATAGACTGAATTAGAAACAAGACACCTTTATGTGGAATGAGCTTTGGAGCAGGGAAGGATGTCCTGTTTAAAATTAAAAGAAAAACATTTTCATATAAAGTTATTGATATCATTAGTTTAGTTAAATAGACAATGACATGATTGTAGATTATCGAACTTAAAAAAACTCACCTCAAATATCCAGAAATCACAAGAAGCAGGTTGCATAGTCTTCGTTTCAAAAGGGTCATCCTAAGTAATGGCTTTGATTCAGTTATCCTTTTGAGTCCATTAAGAGAATCGCTATCGTAGGGGGTTTCTACCTGTTGACAAAACCATACACAAGAGTTTATCTAGAATGTAAACATTATTCTACATAATTGTTTAAATTTTTATTCCGTTGGGACAAATAAACTAATACCTCAAGAGAAAAGTGAGTATCACCAAACAATTCATACAAAGTTGTATACGCCGTCTTCAAAAATTTGTTTAGCATTGCGTTCCAGTCTTGTATGTGCTTTTCGCCGTTATTACCTCCTCCACCGGAATACGAGAGGAGAGGGAATACTTCACTGAGGTATTCAATTAGCTCGACATTATCACTATCAAGAAGAGGGATTAACACTTTTTCAAGGCGATCACGGTGTGGTCCGCATGGCCCGTGGTATGTTTCCAAACAGACTTTAAGCAACATGAGTTCATCTACAGTTCTCTGAGAGGCGGAATCATTTCCTTCTTCATACAAATGTGAAAGTATCTTAGGGATTACAGTTGACGTCACAGTTTGATTGACCTCGTTCATTACATGGCATTTTGGAAGAAAATTGGCTGCAACAACAAAGCACAACAAATGTCAACTATTACCGTACAGCTATTAAGGTTTTCAAATTCTGAAACAAATTAAGTGTGCATACCAAGTAACGAACACGCAGATGAGTGTTCCAGGCCTTTCACAGCTAAATGCAAGCCCGATGTGAGCCCATCTTGGAACCCAATAAGCCTTGAAGGATTCACTTGTTCCAAAAAGTCAGCAAAAATGGACAAGCCCTTTGGTCTTGTCTTTGGATCATTTAGGATGCTGTTGATGAGACTCAAAGTTGTTTTGAGTTTGTCATCGGACTAAAACCAAATGAAATCGATTATTGTTACATATAATGATAAGATATTTTTTAAAAATCGTATTAAGTAATGTTCAAAGTAAAAACAAACCAGATTTTCAAATAGCCTTCCCGAATTACCAGCGTCCAAGCACTCAAGAAACACGACATCTCCTGTTGTTTCTGCTTGCTTCATAGCCTCCGACCAAATCTCCCATAATGCCGTTAGTTCCATTTTGGACATTAAAATTATGGTAGACAAAAGATCTGCCTTTTCCAAAAGTGGCGTTTATAGCAAGAACCAATTTCTTACTATTTCTTTTGTTGTTAGTTTTCAGTATTTTGCTCGGTGTCATCACCATTTGCTCGTAAATGACGCGAACAAAAATCCCAATTTCACATTATGCAGCCCTAATATTTAAACTTTAATTTGGGTTCTACCTAAATCAATTTACTGACACCTTTATTGTCTGTTAATTCCGTTACAAATCGCAATTTGCATTGACTTTTCTTGCTTTTATACACCTCCGATCCGACGTGCAGCTGCATGGATTGTGAATGATGCTGAACCAAAAACACGTGAATGAAATGAAACTCTGCTCTCTGCATCCACAATTCTATCACAAAATCAAATGAGATCTAATGAGAGGGACGTCCTATAATACCCCACACATACAATCGTGAGTGAACAAAGTCATGTCATGCGTGTGTGAATGTGAATGTGAAAGCACCATTACTGCCATTGAATCTTGCATCATTGAATTACATTTGTAATTGGTTCAAGGAAATAAGTACACCAGTAAAAGTAAAAAGTATAATATTCTATCTAAATTCAATAAAAATTACAAAACTCTGTTTTAATAAGTTTCTTAAATTACACTAGTAGTAGAAGTAGAAGTTGCATCGCTCCCTGGAATGGTTGTTGGAGACGTTGGAAGAGGAGGATCTGTTGATGTTATACTTTCGGTAGTGGATGGATCGTCGGATTCTTTCTGCAAAATTATTTTGTAAGTCTTGGACTTTTTCCAGTTCAAATTCAGATTCCAAATGTGCAGAGCAAGTTGGTCACCGTCCCCATAATATGCATAGTTTGCAACGGGATAACTACCATGTTCACTTGTGACGGTTATATCTAGACGACCATAAGTTGGAAGTCCATAAATTCTGAAGCGATCCACTGTGGTACTACTTTGGACATTACTTTCACCAGAGGGAGTTTGTGTGATTAAAGTTTGGAGAACTGTAAGGGTTTCATCTGCGTATGTCGCATTGAACTCTATCTCGTCAAAATTACCGTTACCATCAGTTGCAGTTAGGGAGCCAATTGAACTCCGCAGCCCCTCTTTATTTGCAGAGGATAAAGCTATTAGAAGTGTGAAGCTTTCCTTTAACGAATCTTCGATTCTGTGGCCATCGACGTCTTGCTATAAAGGAGAAAAAGAGAATATTTTCTAGTTTATGTCCAATGAATTACGTTGCAATGAAAATAAATTGAAATTCACGCATACCAAAGTAGGAATAATATGCCCGCCTCGGAAGAAAATTGGTGTTTCTGTAATGTGACCAGTAATAAATTGTGAGCTACCAACATTATCATTATTCCACGCCTTCAAACCCTCCTTAGTGTACCACATCCCTGCGGGAAAGTAGGCCGATCTTGTTACAGCTAAAAGAAATGG
>JAHZMX010001742.1:0-36386 GCA_027743895.1 Seira musarum | reverse complement strand
TTCTAGTTTATGTCCAATGAATTACGTTGCAATGAAAATAAATTGAAATTCACGCATACCAAAGTAGGAATAATATGCCCGCCTCGGAAGAAAATTGGTGTTTCTGTAATGTGACCAGTAATAAATTGTGAGCTACCAACATTATCATTATTCCACGCCTTCAAACCCTCCTTAGTGTACCACATCCCTGCGGGAAAGTAGGCCGATCTTGTTACAGCTAAAAGAAATGGTCGAGATTAAAATTAAGTCCATTTTAAATAGAAATTTTCCGTCAAATTCTTTTTAAAAAATCGTAAGTACCTCTGTCCATGATCGGAGCAGCAAGAATTGCATCACCAATCATGAATTGATTCAACAATGGCATTGTCATATTTTTGTCCCTTTTGGTACTGAAATCATAAGACATTGGTCTCAAGTAAGGAATGTACTTCTTTTGGTATTGCCTTAAAAGAGTGTAGTAGTAAGGAGCCATGGTATAACGTTGCTTAATTGCCTCCGTTAGGTAGTCCTTATATTGGTCAGAAAGATGATTTGGCCCATAAGATGAATTTCTACAATTTTAAGATTTAATACGGTCAAAGTATTAAACTTATAAATTCTTATCCATTAGAATCTATAGTTCAAACCCAAAAAAGCTTCAAAATGAATGATCTTACCCGTCGTATGAATTTATGCTCAGTGGAAGTAAAAGTCCAAACTGGAACCACCTTAGACAAAGATCTTCATCAAAAGGTACACTTGTATTGAAAACTGATGAACCGCAAATTGGCGTTCCAATAATTGGAGCAAGTACGTAGTTTCTCACAGTGTACGATACACTGTCCTGAAGACCACGCCAAGTGAATGGGACCTGAAGCCCTCTAAAGCCACCATAGTACATTGAAGTAATCCAGACAGAGGCTGAGGTTATTAGCACGTCATCAATGGCTTTAGCGTCATTTGAATTTGATAGAATGGATTCATGAATCAATTTCAGGGACTGGTGGCCATATATGTTGTGCAGCTTTAAGTGCGTTGAGTTACTTATTTTGTTTCCGATAGTCGTGTCGTGAACAGCTTGAGGACACACGGTTCCCCATAATTTGCTGGTGTCAATTGTGCTGTTGCTATTTGAAGTAGGAATAGTGAATAAAGACTGAACCCTGGTTTTTGGATCAGAACATGCTCCTGTTGCGTTGTTTAATTTCGGAAAATTGTCGACTAAAAACATTCCATTGTAAGGTATCTTCTCTGGGAGTGGAAACGAAACGTTAGAAAAATATGAATGAAATGGATCAATGTATTTCACCGTTTCATTATCAATTTCTCCCATGAAGTTGATGACATTTGTCGAATTTGACGCATCCAGTATAAATGGGAGCTTGCTATCATCATCCCAGGGAACAGAAATTTGCTGTGATAAAATAATTCTTTTTGGCTTGGATTGTAAAATATCCAATGTCTCCTGCAGGTTTTCGAATTCTGGATTTAGGTTGAATGGCAGGCGGAGATTTTCATCGATACAGTCTGAGTCATAAGGAATGCCTGTTACGCTATCAAATAATTCTTCAATATGCTTTTTGGCAATAGAAATGTTCGGTACTTTTCTGCACAAGTGCAGACCCAAGCCCCAATAAGGTGGAATGATAGGTGGATGGGTGATTACATATTTTTGTTGAATCTGTCAAAATGCAAAAGGAAAGAAAGGACATAAATAGAATGTGTGACATTGTTTTGAATACTTAAAGTAAACGCAGGTTTTCCCATACGTAGTTGTGCAGCTGTGCTAAAATTTCCGGTTGAGTTGGTCCATCGAAAAAATGAAGGCCAATCTTGGGAGTATCTGTTTCCAAATGAAACATGATACCGGGAGCTTGCACAACTTTTACCAGCATTGGATCCGATGTTTCTATCAATACTCCATGCCATTTTCCCGATTCCTCTGATGAAATATAAAACGGAAGTTCGGCATTCTCAAAGCCATTCACAACGCCATAAATCAAGCTTGTCAAACCACCTTCACCTCCTGCAAAAGAATTCATTTTTAAAGATATTGAGTATTTAAAATAAATCAAAAGGTACTTTTTAAACTAGAAAATCAACCTTTTAATCCGTAGAAATAAGGTGATGGAAGCGCCGTTGATAGCGTAATATAATTTTTTGCAGCAATGACAGTTCCAAGCCTGGTATCAAAAATTGTTTCCCCTGTGTCGCTCCTTGAAATTCTTATATAAAAGAAGTGGTCATTCTCCGCGTGCTCTAGAGAAAGTTGTAACGTTTGGTCAATCTTATTTCCACTCCCTTCCTGTTCGACAGGTTCCGCCTGTGCTAATGAAGGATTGAAAAATTCTAGGAAAGCGTGACCTGCTGCTACCCAACGCAAACGAACTCGAAGGTCTGACATCATATTTTTCTGATTGGGTTTCATGAGCAAGTCCGTCCATGTCGTTCCATTTTCATTAACGACTTCTGTTTGAGACACCGTGTATTGGTACGCGGAAGGAAAGGAGTGGTAACATTTAAAAGGTAAATCATCCGAATTCTGCCAGCAGCATAATGCATCCATGCACGCATCCTCATCTTCGATTTCGACAGAATTGATAAGACACTGAAATCTATAGTTTAAACAATATTATATTATTGCTGTAATAAGTCTAGTAACCGCCTTCAAAGTCTTTATAAATATTCCTTCCAGCATTACCTTGCATGTTCTTCGATCATACAACTTCCATAAATAGTGCGATCCTTGCTTTCCAATTTAGTGACAAAAATAATGAAGGGCACTAATATTCCCAGCAACAGACCCAGAATGATGACATACGTGATCCTGAACCGCTTGTCGAAAAAAAGTCTCTCCCACCATTTGATTTCTCTTCTGTCCAGCTCATCTGAACTCAATAAACAACGCATGATTTCTATTTAAAATACTGGAATGGGAATGGTGATAATTTTTTTTCAACAGTGATTTGTGCAGAAAACAGAAACTGAGATTTAATTTCGACTTTGTGATCATAAAAATATTAAGATAACGCATTGCAGTTGGCGATAAACTAAATCCACCTTTTTCGGTCCCATATCATGTCGTAAATCATCTTTTCATGATTATTGTTTCTTGTAATTATACTAGGAAGCGCATTTTGGAATAATCATGTACCCACACGCATTTTATAGCGATATACCTATTACCTATCCGTATTTTTGTTTTATGCTTCAATATAAAAAACGATGATTTTCACATATTACTGCAACTGCAACGGTAGGCTATTAACCACAGGGACTTAAGTGCATTATCAACTTTTAACTGAAAATGTCACCTGAATATCCAAAAGTTCCGTCGCTCCGGAGCTTCATTTCATATTTTTTAGCAATCGCTTCGCGGTCGTCTTCATCTTCGTTTTTTCCTTTCGAAGTTAGTCCGCCCATTTTGTACTAGAATTTCAGGCTGTTCGAAGAATGATTTTAAAATGTACTTAAAAATGGATAGTTTGTTGGTTAAGAGATCAAGCCTCTTTAGAGAAATGTATTCTCTAATATTTTTCGTTTGGACGATTTCACCTTTGATGATTAAATCTGCAAAACCAAAACCTAAATACTTTAAAATGTATTATCAACAATAAATACATTTCTACTTTATTTAGCATTTACGTACACAAAATAATTCTTACTACGTAAATGTCACCAATTCAAAGGTGACAAATAAAAGGATTATTTTTTAGCAATCGCTTCGCGGTCGTCTTCATCTTCGTTTTTTCCTTTTGAAGTTAATCCGCCCATTTTGTACTAGAATTTCAGACTGTTCGAAGAATGATTTTAAAATGTACTTAAAAATGGATAGTTTGTTGGTTAAGAGATCAAGCCTGTTTAGAGAAATGTATTCTCTAATATTTTTCGTTTAGATGATGTGACCTTTGATGATTAAATCTGCAAAACCAAAACCTAAATACTTCAAAATGTATTATCAACAATAAATACATTTCTACTTTATTTAGCATTTACGTACACAAAATAATTCTTACTACGTAAATGTCACCAATTCAAAGGTGACAAATAAAAGGATTAGTTTTTAAAAAGTCTTATCATGTTTTATCAAAGCATCATGTTTGTAGATTACGATGCATTTGCAGACATGCGTACATACTAATGTATATGCTAATGCTAATATTGATCAAATAAGCGTTGACATCAATGAATCAACAAATAACCGACATTTTTTATCAACGACACACATTATCTTCTTTCACATCAATATCATGTGTCAAGCCTTTCCATATCCATTTCATATCACGCTAATTATTTGGAAGGAATCCGGAGATTTTGGGATTTGCTATCAATATAAGCCCCATTGTACATTAGCTTCAGCTGCGTTTTTGGTATCGATGATTTGCTGAGTTATGTATGTTTAGTTAATTGTATTGTTCTGAAGATCTTATCAAATTATAGCTGATATTTTTGGTGAGATAAATGAGCTTTTCCATTCACGTTGGGCATTAATTGCACGTCTTTTCTTTGTGCTTTGTTTTGTTTACCTAAGCTCCTCACTTGTTCAGCTCATCAGCTCATGCAGAGCTCCTGAGTGGCTCACATTCGCATTACCCAGCACAGACCCGCGAACATCCCGGTTGTTTCTCTTATCGTTTTTGTTTGCAAAATCTAGACCTCTATTAGACCACGTATTGTGAGTGCCTTACTTTAAATCCATAACTATTGAAAAACAATTTTTTATCTAATTAATGTTGCATTTGAAAAGATTTTTAAAATTAACATGATGAAAAAGTTGAAAGTGAAAGGGGAAACAAAGAAGAAGAAAGTTAAAAAGTTGAAACCAAAGTTTGTTGGAAAGGGGTAAGATATGTGAAGGTATTTTACTGCATCACCCTCCCACCCCACCGTTTTAGGCAGATTCTTACCAGTCAGGCACTTATTATCTTTTGAATAGGTTGAAAATTGTAGACGAAGATTCTTTTGCTGCCGACTTTAAACCTCCATCGGACTCAGATGATGAAGACGTGGAAGACCTACCTCAAATAGCCGATGTAGTTGATGAAAGGCCCGTTGAAGTTCAAGTTTTAGAGTCTTTTAATGCAGGAAAATGGAAACGCCTTGCAGATGACCCAGAAAAGGAACATCCGGCGTCATCAGTTCAGTTGGAGAAAACACGTATTGAGGATTTTTCTCCACCTCGTAGAAAAGACAGAAATTCGCCGGGAGACATTTCACCACCACGCAGAAGAGGACTTGGGAAAAATTCAAATGATTTATCACCTCCACGACGAAAAGACAGAACGCCCCCAAGAAGACGAAAAGGGAGAGACTCATCTGACATAGATTCACCACCACGTCGGCGTGAAAGAAATGACGATTTTTCACCGCCACGTAGAAGATATAGAAAAAACTCCAACAGTGCCTCGCCTCCTCGGAGGCAACAAAGGTCACCTCCACAACGAAGAGAAAGAAGAAATTCTGATGACCTCTCACCTCCACGACGGAGAGAAAGAAGAAATTCTGATGATCTATCACCTCCACGTCGGCGTGAAAGAGATATATCCCCTCCACGTAGGAAAAATAAACGACATTCTGATGAAGACTCTCCTCCTCGCAATCGAAAAATAGTGAAAAGAAATGACGATTCGTCCCCTCCGCGTAGAAGACCACGACGATCACCCGATGACGTTTCTCCGCCGCGACGAAGAACTGAGGATCTCTCTCCTCCTCGCAAAAAAGACCGAAGGTCATCCGTTGATGTTTCTCCTCCCCGAAAACGAGGTCGATCTAAATCTCCGGGGAATAGAAACGCTGGTAGCAGAAGGCGCGATCGCGTTGTTCAACCTGAAATTATTGACGATTCGGGAGATGGTGGTGATGCCAGACCAAAGGTAACTTTGGACGGCAAGAAAGCTGGGCTACAGAAGGCAGGAGCATTACGCGATGAAATGATAGATTTTAGAAAACGAGAGAAGGAAATTTTTGAAGCCGTAAGTTTAATAAAATTATTCGTAAATAATGTTGAAATACTAAGCAAAGCAGCAAAGTACAATAAAATTATTTGTGACGTTAATAATGACTTTTAACTGTTCAAAGTTACCAGATGAAGTGTCAGGACGAAATGCTAAAGCCATCAAGAGGGACAGGCGAACAGAAGAAGATATTGCAAAAGAAATAGAAAAGGAACGCAAAGAAGCTGAACGAAAAGAACAGTATGACAAATGGGGGAAAGGGTGAGTACTTGCGTCTGATTTCGATCTAATTCAGTATTCAGTTTTGTTATACCAATGTCGCTATCCAGCGAAATATATTATTGTAAGCAAATATCCACGTGTTAATAAATTCATTTTATTGCAGCTTGAAGCAAGTTGAGGAACGAGAACATAATGTTCGTTCTGCGCTTCATGAAATGGCGAAACCTTTAGCGCGATACAAAGATGATGATGACCTAGATGACCATTTAAAAAGTCAAGACCGTGAAGGGGATCCCATGTTAGAATACTTGGCAGCCAAACGCCGAAAGGCTAAGGGAGTGCCAGGTACATAAATTTCATTCTAACTAAGATAATCGCAAAGTTCTAGCGTAAGGTAAAATGGTTCCTACATCATTTACATATTCGTTTGTCTGTCACATAGAAAAACCAAAGTATGCCGGCCCCCCTCCTCCGCCAAATCGTTTCAATATCCCTCCAGGTTTTCGCTGGGACGGTGTGGATAGGTCTAATGGATACGAGAAACAATGGTTTACCAGAATTAATGCGAAAAAGGCTATTCAAGAGGAAGCATACAAGTGGAGCGTTGAAGACTTATAGGAGCTTAATAGAAATTTTAACATTTAAAAACTAATTAGCGCTTAGAGTAGTTTATAATATTCTTAAAGTAATTTATTTTGTACCATTGTCGTTCGAACTTTGAACCGTTGCATAAAGTAAATTTTGATCATTTATTTTTCCAAAAATATTTTTTTCATAGCACGTTTTAAAACTTTTTCGCCATCACATTTTTACTTCTAACATGACTAGATGTTGGATGAAGAGTGCCGCTTCATAGAATAAGAATGGGATGGTAATTTCGAGTGATCTGTTAAACAAGCATAATATTCCTTTACCATAAACATACATTTTTCTGGTTTTAACGTGGATTGTTGCGTTGCTTGCTTCAATAAAATGACAAAAGCCGTTAATACGGCTGTAACCACGTTGAAGAAAGATGTACGGTAGAAATTGTATTACTTCAGACAATATTCATCATGTAAACTTGAGCTCATTAGGCAAGGTTACTTGTAACTAAAGGTTCATAATGCAAATCCACCTGGATTCTAAAAACGTCCCTTGAAAATCGCATATTTTGCTTCTCCTCATATTTTTGGTGGCGCACCTTTTATTTTTACCATCGCACATCATAATTGCCAGTATTTTTTTCATATGAATGATTTTGCAAAGTGAAAGCACATGAAAAATGCTTGTTCCTTTTCATAGGAATTCCAGCCAGGGTATTATATCCTTTGCTTTTTCTATACGTTACTTTGTTGGCTACAGGAGAAATCATTCTATTCCATCATTCCTGAATATTTCCTTAACTGAATTGAATGAACATTTAACATCATTGCAGTAGGCCACAAAACCACTACACATCATTACAAAAAACACAGAATTGATATGTATTTGTATGATTATGTTTGGCCAGAAGCTCGTCAGTCGTCATTGCTGCACTCTTTTCCAAGATTAGAGATTTGTATGCTCTTCCTTTTTGTTGCATATTATTTGCTCTAGTCTCATTTCTAACTGAGATTACTGAGTGAGTTAGAGTACTGATTACTAACTGAGATTTCTGAGTGAGTTAACTGAGATTTCTAACTGAAATGAGTTTTGTTGTGAAGAGATTTTCATCCACTTCATTCATTCTTTTAATAAACGATTCAGTAATTAATGTGATTTTGTCCATTCTGCTATAAGTAATTGGAACATGTAGAAGCTACTGAAGCTGACCAAAATTCTTCCAATGTTTTATTGACGAATGAGAGGTGTTTCCCTACATAAAAAAGATACACATGGTCCTTCTCTCCTTCTATCTACTCCTTCTCTACATTGAAATAAATCTGTGACTCTGTGCCCATTCATTGATTCAGTTACAGTAATATCAAAACTGTTGAAGAAGTTCTTGTGTGTTTTCAAGAATTTATTAAATTCACACTGAATTTTTATTTTAGACAAAAAAGCAGTTAAACAAAATTTCCTAACAAAACATTCAAACAGTTTTCGCTTCGGGAGATTTGTTTATTCGTTAGCCTTGAGACGAATTTAATTGTATAGGCGGATATCACTTTGATTTAATATTTAATCATCATGAGGAAGAAGGTTAGTGCAAGACTATTATCATAAAAATTTTTAATGTCTGTTATATATATGTAATTGCTTTTTTCTCAATTAATTTGATAGGTTTTATTGATGGGGAAATCCGGCTCCGGAAAGACCAGTATGCGCTCGATCATATTCGCCAATTATATAGCTCGTGACACTAGAAGATTGGGGGCCACAAGTAATTACCTAAAGGCTTTTAAGACTTTCCTTTGTTGAAATAAAAATTCTCAGAATTCAATTTTATTGCTACATATTTGTATTTTTATTGTGTAGTCGATGTGGAGCATTCCCATGTTCGATTTTTGAGTAATTTGGTTCTAAACCTGTGGGATTGTGGAGGCCAGGAAGCTTTTATGGAAAATTACTTCGCCTCACAACGGGACACAATTTTTTCAAATGTGGAAGTGTTAATCTACGTCTTTGATGTCGAGTCACATGAACTGGAAAAGGATATGCACTATTATCAATCTTGCCTAGAAGCAATTCTTCAGAACTCGCCCCAAGCAAAAATATTTTGCCTTATTCACAAAATGGACTTGGTTCAAGAAGAGCAGAGAGATCTGGTATAAATAAATTCTAAGGTATAATTAATCAGAAAATTAAAGGATTTCATAATAAATACACGTTTTCTTATTAAAGATTTACCAAACACGCCGGGACGATCTTAAGAGACTGTCAAAGCCGCTTGAATGTACCTGTTTCCGTACATCTATTTGGGACGAGACACTTTACAAAGTAATTATCTAAAAATATTGAAGCAATTAAGGGTCAATTCAAAATCAAATTATATTGCGTGTAGTATCAGTTGCATTGCACTGTCACTGTCTATAAAATATATGCATTTATTAACATTTGCATTTTAGGCTTGGAGTTCGATCGTTTACTCCTTGATTCCAAACGTTCGACAACTTGAACAGAGTCTTTCGGAATTCGCCAATATCATTGACGCAGATGAGGTACTTTTATTTGAGCGAGCTACATTCCTTGTCGTTTCTCATGCTCAACGAAAGGCTCATAAAGATCCGCATCGCTTTGAGAAAGTTTCCAATATAATCAAACAGTTCAAACTGTCATGCAGGTAATAAACGAATAACATGAATTATTGAAGTCAATTTCTTGCCGTATTTTAGTCATTAAAAAAAATATTTATTTCATTTCATATACTTTTTAGTAAACTCGCTGCTCAATTTCAAAGCATGGAAGTCAGAAATTCACAATTTGCTGCCTTCATTGACGTATTCACTCCGAACACTTACGTGATGGTCATCATTTCGGACCACACGCTGCGTAAGTAAATGTCAAAGAAAAAACTTTAAAACTTTATTTCACGTAATAATTATTATTTTTATCTTTCAGCATCCGCCGCAATGTTACTGAACATCAGAAATGCAAGAAAACATTTTGAAAACATCGAAAAAGTTAATTCTGCGTCCACTGCTAGATTGTTACGATAATCATACTCAGAAAAGACGTGCAAAAGATGTAGTTAATTAAAATAAATACCTTATTCTTATTTCATTTTAAAAGATTAAAAAAGTCGCTCGTTTGCTTTATTAATTACTAATTACTTAAATGCGCGACCTTGTGCATTATGCAAATGAAAAGTCCTTGTACATTTTAGCGAATAATGAACTACTGCTGCTACTGAAGGGAGAAATTTCCGATTGAAAACTTGGCCGTCGATTTGTTCCCTCAAATCAAATGATTTTAACAATCGTTACGAAATGAGTTTTGTATTATACAAACTATTTTAATGTTTTATATACTAAGGTACAAGTTCTTAATAAATAAATACAAAATATTCAGTATATTTACTAAACTAAAGGCATCAAGTAAGCATTAAATAAATCGGCATCATGGACGACGATTTCCGGGTTTATTGAAGTCGGCATTAATCACATGGAATCTACAATGTCGCACATCATCTTGTCTTCACTGCTTACTGTAGGTTCTGGAACAGGCTCTTTACTTTTTGCCAAATAAACAGCGGTTGATGCTAATATCTTACTGTCTGAAGTGGATAGTAAGCCTGAGGTGGAAGAGGCATTTGAGCTACTTGTGTGCCTTCTGGGGGAACAGGTAAGGCACCACCAGGACCTGGTAATGCAGACGCCATGTCGAAATATTGCTTCCTAAAAAAATTTTGTCGCGTTAAACCTTAACTTTAAAGGAGACAAACTAAAAGTTCCAGTTAAGATTGCTTGAATAATTTACTTACACATAAACTAAAACAAGATGATTTGATGGTGGTCGCTCGGTTTTAAAATTTCAAACCTAAACGAGGCTCTAACATAAAATATTTTAGTCTAAATAAAAGCACAACTGTCTAATTTGTTGTTTTTATTTAAATTGCTACGATCCCTTAAACACGAGATGTTGGTATTGGTCAGGTTAGGTTGTTATTATATTATTCCCGTATCTTTTCGTGATTTGAGGTGATACTGCAATACATTTAGTGTTTTGTGAGATTTCGGCTGACACTTTTCACTCTTCAAAAAGAGCTGGCGGCTTGCTTATAAGCGTGAACGTGAACTAGATGTAATGAAAAAGTTCTCATTCTCATTGAGAACTTATAGAACGAAGAAACAAGAGTCAGTCAGACTTGATCTTGAAATGTCATTTTGTCATATTAAAACGCAAACATAGCATAAGATCAATTGACGAGAAGAGTTTAATTATGATTAATCTACGGCACTATACAGGATTCAGGAATTATATAACTAAGCTAGTTGCATTTCGATTGATACAATTTAAGACAAGTGCATTTTGTTGTCTTCGGATCTGATCTGCCAGCCACGTGCATTCTCTTGAATGTTTGTCAACAGAACTTATCGTCAACGCCAAAGACTTGTGGGATCAACACAAGTAACCCTAGCCGAATGATCTAAAACTTTTAGAATACTAGAGTTCCAATCTCATTAACTCAAAGCCTAGGACTGCCATGATGATTCCAAAAAATGATTCATCGGACCTTTCAAAAATCGCCAATCGAGCCATGGAGGACATACAAAATCTCAAAGCCCAGATCGAGAAGCTTTTGGCAAAAATGGAGGTTGTCGATAATATCGTAAGTAGAAGCGGAAGTATATATAAGTATTGTAAAGTCCAGCTAAAAATTTTTAAATGTATATTCTCATCTTTCAGCATTTGATTTATTCTATTTTAGAAAAGTGTTCCAACGTTGCCGTTGCCATCTGAAGGGGCGGCAATATCACGCAATGTGAAGGCAGGTGACAAACCGAGCATCCGAATGGAAAGAAAAGATTCGAAGAAAGAAGGAAGGGGAAAGGTCTTACCATCAGGATTGGATATTTCGACGAGGTTACCAGACTTGGAGGACAGCTTTTTATCAAAACCTGAGAAAGCTGGAGGGGAAGTCGGAACAACTTCGGATTTGGAAATTCTTGAGGAGTCGACGAAAAAAGTTTCAGCAAAGTATGTTCTTGTAGATGATTCCGTATTTTTTGTTCCAACTTTGGAGGGATGCGTTCTCGGAATGACGGTGGTTAACGAGTCTGAAACGTAAGTTTTATTTCAATGTTCCAATTTAATCATTTGTATTTGTTTCGCGACTTCCTTCTTAATGTTGCTGTTGAAAACTTTATATCTGCGTAGGAAATTGTCCCTGCCGATGATAAGGCTAAATTTGCTCTCGGAAACGAGAAGTTCTTCAGATTTTGATGATGAACATAGCAGTATTCGAAGCTTCCTGTACGACACTCGGGTTTTCTTAAAAGGACAAATTACAAAACTTAGTGCTTCTACTTCTGCGGGCTCGCAGCTTCCTATTCAAGATTCCTTTTCACAGTACAAAAGCCAAGGTCAAGAATTTTTTGTGGCTCCCGGTAGTGAAGTTTTGATTACTGGTTAGTTTTTCTCTTTTCAATACAATCCAATCAATTATTTTTTACGGTACATACTAAATATACTCAAGTAAAACTTGATTTATCATGAAATCAAGATTTCTGACTACTGTTGATATTTTTACAGCTAACTTTGCGTATCCCTTCCAATTTTCATCGAAGGAGAATAGATTGCGGCTTTTGGTAACAATCTTGCTTGGAGGAAAGGAATTATGGACTAGGCAGCTACTAATCACAAATCATGTATTCGGGGCTGCTGTGATAGGTTAATTTACATTCATTTCGTTCATTTCATTGTCAACTCGCCAATGATAATTGCTTATCGCTTTGTTTTTATTTCAATGTTCAGACTTCGTATTTAAAAAGCACCATTTGGATATAGTTCGAGCACTTGAAGTAGAAAGTCAAGGTTTTGGTTTGGAACGAATAGCCATTTCGGAAGAGGATAAATTTCCAAAGAAATCTTTAGAACGCTTCATGTTTTCCTATGGATTTGAGAGTATCGAGTCATGTAAAACCTTTTTCCCGAATTAACCATTTTGTGTTTATATTTTACTTGATTGTATATTGTACGTTAAATCTAATCTGCCGTATAAACTTGACTTCTGTGCAGTTCACTCAGGAATCGATACGACCGTTGAATTTTACACCACCAATCAACCATCTATCTTTTGGGGGACCTCGGTAAGAATTGAAGCGTGTTCAAGAAAGCAAGCTTTAGCTCGATGCCTTTTTACCTTTAGGTATAATATTGACAATATGAACTTTTTGGAACTTTTATATGTATTAAATTATATTTGTAATTCATATCATAATCACTTTCTCATTTCTAGAACTAAGGAACAAGTGCAAACCCTACTCGGCTTGTTTAAAACCTGGCTTAAGAAGGAAGTCAATAAGGACAAACGTCATGGTTTTGAAGGACTCAAGTTATATAGTCTCAATTCAAAAACGGATGCCTTTGTTAAGGAAAGTTTCGAAAAAGAAATCAATCTTATTCAGAGGCTGGTGGATGTAAAATTAGTTTTACATAATGAACATGTTGCCTCCGGCTCAAGAAAGGCTGCGTTAAGATTTTCTAATAAGAATGAACCAAGTGGAGTGGACTCATCATGGTTGTATGAATACGCTTTAAGTGTTACAAAGACTGATGCTATTTTTGTAGACCAAATGAAATGTTGACAATAAATAATGTTGATAGTACATAATCTTTCATATTTATTTAAAACAGCAGTAACTTCACTCTATCCCTCCTACACCTGCTACTTTTGTATCTGTTTTGGTTACGGCATTAGCAACCTCATTTTGACAGTCCAGCACAACTGGAAGTGAAAGCATGTAGGGAAATATACATTTCATAAATTCATATGACCAAGTATGAAGTAAAAAGTAATTATCCGTGATATTTCTATTTTTTTAAACTAATTATCAACAGAAGCCATAAAAAGTTAATAAATTGAAAATCGTCATTTTTTGGGCTTTGAAAACTTGGGTCTAAGTACTGGCAATGGATCCATTTTTCTTAGCCATTCTTCGTTATCGACAACGACATTTCGAAGAATGTATAAATTTATGTACAGAGGTTTTGCGTAAAAATCCATTAGATCAGGTTGCCCCATATTTTAAAGTATTTCAAAAACAAATGTAATTAATGATTTGGCAGATGAAATAAGTTTTCATCGTTCCAAACAGGCGGCATGGAGTTTGAAAACAAGGGCGTTAACTGAACAAGTTCGAGTGGATTACCTAGAAATTTTCGAGGATGGTATAGCTGAAACAGTATTTAATGAAGATACAATAGCGACTGCTGCGAAACCAGGAACATCTTTAAGAGTGGGTACTGCAAGATCATCAGCATCTAGAGATGGACCAAGTCCAGCAATAAGGTTACTAATTTAATTCATTGTGCTCATTTAAACTTTGAAACATGCCGAAACTCCTTGTTACATCAGGCCGGTCACTCAGAGTGGGAGACCGTTAAGTGGGGTCCTCCGTCCCGGTTCATCTGCGTCTGCGAGGCCTGGAACATCTCTGGATCAAGCCCTAAGAGCAAGGGCAACTACAGCACGACCTATTTCGGCCTCCGCTGGAAGGTCTTAAAAAATACAATCAATTTTTTTTGTTCAATTGGTAGATGATTCATGACAATTTTTTTTGCCTCGTTCGAACAGGCACGTGCGCTTGGGTACCGCATCAATGATAACAAGTGGTGACGGACCATTTATAAACGTTTCAAGATTGAATATGCAAAAGTATGCGAATCATGACGGACTGGCAAAACCTTTGTTTGAATATTTGTTCTATGTGGAAAATGATACAAAGCATGTAAGAAGAACTATATAATTACTATTTTGTAATACATAATTCAAGAAAAGCAATCAGGTTTAATATGCATATTTTTTAAACAAAATAGTCGTTAGAACTTGCGACATTAGCGTCAAAGAATTGCTCCGCGAGGGACTGGTGGTGGCAAGTCCAGCTAGCGTTGTGCTGGCTTCGACTTGGTCAACCAAGAAGTGCTGAAAAGCATTTCCGAATGGCTATTCTTATTGAACCCATGTTGATTTCCTATGTCGGATTAGCCAAAGTTTATGTGAAAATGGATCAACCGTTGGCAGCCGTGGAGGTGTGCGAAAAGGGACTGGATAAATTTCCCTTAGATGTTTCTTTGATGACTGAAATGGCACGGTTAGAAAGGAAAACCTGATAAATTACTATTACCATGATTTTGTCATTACAATAATCAACGGATCAACATATTACGAATATTTTCGCAGAATACAAGAGGGTTTGCAAAATATGTCGATAAGTGTAAAATTGTACAGGGATATTCTTAGTCAGGATTCTTCAAATATAGAAGCCATTGCTTGCATAGGAATGCATCATTTTTACACGGATCAACCAGAAGTTGCCTTAAGATTTTACAGGTTTGTCTTGTTTACTTTAATGGAACAATCAATTCAGGAAACTATAAAATATATCTTTATTTAAATTCAGGCGTCTTCTTCAAATGGGAGTCTACACTGCTGAGCTGTTCGTAAATTTAGGCTTATGTTGCTTCTTTTCTCAACAGTACGACATGACTTTGAATTGTTTTCAACGGGCCCTGAACATAGCAGGAAATGATTGTATTGCGGATGTGTGGTACAATTTGGGGCAAATTGCGATGGTAAGATAGGTTATTTATCAATTTTTTAAGTGCCTATTTTTGGAAAACGAACGAATTGTTTTTTAATTAAAGGGGTTAAGTGATACTACTTGGGCAAGCCAGTGTTTCAGACTCGCAATTTCGTGCGATAACAATCATGCAGAAGCGTATAACAATTTAGGAGTATTGGAAGCTAGAAAAGGGAGAAATGACCAAGCAGTAGCTTTTTTCCAGACTTCGATTTCTTTAGCGCCGCACTTATTCGAGCCGCTGTATAATCAAGCGAAAATCGCCGACAGTGTAAGCGAACATATTAGATAATCTCAATGTCGTCTTGCATGCATAATTCATGCAGTGATTTTAAAACTTAATAAAATTGGTTTTAGGTTGGCGATCTGCAAAATTCTTATTTAATAGTTCAGCGCGCTTTAGAAAACTACCCTGATCATGCGGACTCCAAACAACTTTTTGAAAAATTGAAAAAGTATTTCGAAACAATGTAACGATAAATTACTTTCTACCATAAATATAAAATATGTTACATAATCTATTCACAAAATTAAAAATAAAAATTTGGGTTTACGATCAGAACAAGGTACCATCGGTATTTTGTTCAAAGTCGTAACCATCATCATCCTCTGATTCTGCAATCGCGTCGACGTCAACGCTTATTTGATTGTCGCCTAGATTCATTAATGGGTTCCTCCTTGTTTTTGCAGAAAATGGGGGGTCTTCTCCTTGCGCATTCATATTATTGTTTCTGTCGTTTCTTTCATAATTATCGTCTCCAAAATTTATATTCTGATCCATTTCATTAGCAAAGCTACGCCCATATTGGAGGTTGTCATTGTCAAAAGCATTGCTCGTTCTACTCGTGCGATCAGCACCAAAGTCATCATTATCCGAATCATAATTTGCGATGACATCCTCAGCTTGGAACATTGGGTTCTTTGTCGATTTTTTGAAATAATCTTCATCTTCAGCTCCAATAAGAACACTGCCGCCACTTCCAACGCTATAATTAAAAACAAACAGTTTGTAAGATCATAAAACGTTTACACGAGAACGGGTTAAAGTATTTATGGGGAACTATAATTCACTGAATTACGCGATTATTTTATTTATTTAAGTACAATTTACCTTGATGTATCAAATTCTGGCATTTTCTTATTTTCATTGTCAACTGTCCAAATTGGGTTAGATCCTTCAATGGCAAATGCATTAGTGTTTGGTGTAGAGTCCATAGCACCCATGCGATTGATATCGGACGCCTGCGATCCAAATGTTGTGGCAGTTAGAGCTCTTACTCTTCGACTTAGACTATGAAAGACAAACAGAACCATGATTTTTAAACTTGTCTTTTACTCATTTAATTTCGTTTGTTTCCAACCTTCTATTATTGTAGTAGCAGGTTGCCCCAAGTATGAAAAGAGTAATTGTAAGAACTGCGATTCCCCCAATCAGTATGTAAGTGACTATTTCGCTTGGCTCTTCTTCAATTTTATCCCCGCTTGCAAAACGTTTGAAATCAAAGTCATTGTCGGTTAACTTTTTGCTTAATTCTCGCATCTTATTTAGATCGTACTGTTGCCTAAAATAGAAACATAAAGGACATAAACATGCAAAAATGAAAAAAAAATATTCCAAGAAATAAATAGCGTTTAAGTAAATCTTACTCTTCAATGGAAGAAGCTAACACCTGGAAAAAATAATCAGTGATGCATTATGTAATATACTATGACGTATTGTAATTTTCAAACTGGATTAAATGAAAGTATCTTATTATTACAAGCTCGTTTGTCTCCAAGTTTATAAAGTGAGTTTCAACGCTAGTAAGCGTAGCATTGGAACCACCGTCGTCAGGAACTGATAGTAAGTTGTGGATGTTGCAACGATAAGGTTCAAATACTTCTGAGAGGATGCGAGCGAGCTAAATTTCAATGTTTCCACTTGAAAATTAAACCATCGTTAAATATTAAACAGATCGAAAAAGAAAAATTCTGCTACCTCGTCTTTTTTCGGCTCCACGTCTCCCAGTTCGTTCGAGAATAGCATCTTTACGATATTATTATTAGCCACCATGTATAGGCGGCAAATCGCCACGGCTTGCATACCAACTATAAAGAGATTATTGCATTAAAAGGAAATGAAAAATGATTATAAATAAAATGTATATAAATTATCCCAAGTCACTGAGAACTGACCCGTATCTGTGGCTGTCAAATTAAACTCAAAGTAACCTCTGAAACGTTCCTGAGGCTCAAATTGCAACAAAATATTGAGTTGATTTTGCTCTGACTCTGAAGGGTCTAAAGTAAATGGTGGTGGATTTAAGGTCGGCAATGACGATGGATCTGAAGGTTTGAATTCAGTAGTTTTTGTGAAAGTAACAAAGTCGTCTGTGTCAGGGTCGATCGCAACAACGGTTTTGATGGGATCACGAGGTTTATCTTTAACTGTAAATCCACCGGTTATTACGCCCCCTTCGGAAATATCTAGGAATTTGGGAGCATAATCCTTAACATCGACGACGTCAACGATCACAACAATCCACTGAGTATTTGTTGGATTGACATTTTCAGGGTCTGTGTCTGGAACGTCCTCATCTGGAAAATTTGTGGCATACACTGAAATTAAGTGCATTTTTATGACCTCATAATCAAGCATTTGCTTCGGTTTCAGGCCAGGGCAAAGTCGTTCGGGGTTATCCTTGCATGGATTCTCTTCCAAAGTAAACAGATTAGAGTCTCCACCTTTAAGCATATAGTATATTTTATCGTTTGGTCTTAAAGGATTTTCATTTTCGATATCTGGATCATAGGGATACGGGAATTGCACGAATTCTTCCAGTCCAGTGGCATTTTCCGCAATGAAGATTGTAACATTTGGGGATTGGAAAGAGGGGGGTGAATTTTTGTCCACGAACAAATACATTTTAACAGTTCTAGAGGAACTTTGGGGAGGTTGACCCTTGTCTGAAGCTTTGATAACCAACTAAATTTAAAAACATGACATATGCATGTTAATAAAGTTTACTTTTATTTGAGCAGAATTTGCTAATATCAATAATTTTATTTACGTACTTACCTCACAAACTTTGTTAGCGTGATCTTCTTCACTAAGTTCTTTCCGTAAAGTAATTAGTCCAGTGACATTTTCGGTTCCAAAGACATCGGTAATTTGAAATAAATCTGTACAATCTTTACGAACAATATTGCAATTCACTAGGATAAAATTTGATAATAATATGTTCAAGGATTAAGAAACTTTACCTAGACCCTCGTCTGGATTGGATTCCAGCGTGTATGTTACAATTCCATTATTTCCACTACCTTATCGAGAAAATCATAAGATAAGCCTTTAAAATAATTACATAGATTAAACATTATTTTTTTGCCTGTATTCACAGGCGGGCCAAAGGTGGTTTTGTTGCTTAATATGCCTAAACAATCAGCATAATTCAGAAAAAAGCGAATACATTTCGGTGCGGACCACAAATGAATTCTCCTTTTTCTACGTATTTAAATCTGCATTGGCTGTATAAATATAATGGCTTAGAACCTTTGTCGCGATCTTCCGCATAAGTATTGGGAATATACGCGTTAGTCCTAATGTCCCTGATTGGCGCGCCTGGTCGGTTTTCCTATAAAAAAAGAATGCTTTGTTCTTCAAAAGTATTTTACATTTCAGTTTCAGTGCATTACAACTTTCTCAACGAATACTTACGCCTATGGCGAGATAGTAATATGTGCTGTTGTCTTCTGGATAAAAAAATTCTGCGGAAACAGTCAAAATATGTCATAATTGATCTGAATATATCTTAAAATTTACAATGAAGCAATCGCAAGAAGATTTTAACTTTTTACTTTAACGACAGTAGGGTCATATTGATCATATACCTGGAGCATTCATATTCTCGTTTTCAACGTTTATAATATATTCCGCCGAGTTTGGCAATGGTTCTGGATCGCTGTTGGGGCCATCAGAAGCCTGTTAGAGGAAACAAAAAACTTCCTAACCATAATGGCAGTTAATAGTTCATCTTTTTAAAAGTATTCTTCCAAACCTCGAGTTTCAAAGTGTACTCTCCCCAGAGGCCAAGCAAACTTTTTGTGGGGTAGATCATAAATTCCTTTTCGTTTTTATCGCCTATATTCCGTGGAGTTCCAAGCTTGAACAAACTTTCTAATGGAGGGTCATCCGGGAAGGATGGTTTTTTCGTCACGCTTGCAATTTTTACATATTGTGCGAACTCTCCGTTGGGTTTACTCGGATCATCTTTATCTTGAATATTAATGCCATTTGCAAATGGTGTTGCAGGGTCGGTTTCGCTTTCCTTAACGACATTCAGAGGGTTATCCGATCCACCTTGCGGCGTTAGAAATTCGGGAGCGTGATTGTTGTAGTCTGTGAATAAGTGATTATCAAATATGTCACTTAATTATTCTAACTTGTGCAGATTCATTTCTCGTTTAGCTAGCTAAAAATTGTGCAGTATGATGCTCACCGTCGACATTGATGAGCAGAAACATATACCGAAAGTTTGATCCAGCTACATTAAAATTTCAAATCTAAAGGTAATCCAAAATGTTGCTACTTAAATATGTACGTTGAATAAAATCAAAATTTGTTTAAAGTATACATGTAGCAGAGGGTCTGTAATAATCAATCGCTTTCACTCGAACCCTAAATTCACGGATGTCAAACCAATCATACTCTCCAGGACAATCAGTTAGTTCCCCAGTAATCAAGTGAAGGTCAAACTTTCCAATTCCGTTATTATCCCCTTCATTATCCTCATCCACCAGAAGATAGCTTACGTTCCCGAATTTCGCTGTAATGAGAAGCGTTTCAAATGATAATAGCTTATCAAAGCATCAAACAAAGTTTGACAAAGTTCAAAGTAGTGACTGCATTTGCTTTGCTTACACGGGTGATCTTTGTCCGTTGCAATTATTGTTTCGATTAACGTTTTATCGATTCCATTTTCTTTGACAGAATATGATTTTGCATTGTAATCTTCCGTAAATTCTGGGGTATTATCCTACAAAATTTATGTAGGTATATTCAATTCACACCTCATAATTTTATCGGGTCGGAGGATCATAGTGGAAATCCTTCCTATAGAAAAGCCTGCAGTCGAAAGTCAGGAATCGAAAAAGCATAATAACGAAAGGCACTGCAGTCGAATTTGCGTAATGAATTGTCGAAAAGTCTGCTATCGAATCAACCAAATTAGCCGAAACCTATATGCAACTAAATTTCTTATCAGGTCCACTCTCATTCGGCTTTGAGCATCAAGTAACTCAAGTAAGTCAGAAGCACGACTTTCGGGCTCATATGCTTCCATAATGGAAAAATATAAGAAAAAACGAGTATATTGGGGAAAAGTAGTTTTGTGGTATTACTAAACTTTGAAAAGGCGCATATAAATGCTCTCGAAGAGGCTTTTGAAGGAGTGATATTGCATGGGTGCTATTTTCACTTTGTCCAGTCTTTACTTACATGGGAATATTTTCAACCAAAGAAAGCAATTGTATGAGCGATGTAAGATGGATGAAGGTAAGAGGCTCGAAAGGTACTGCAATTAAGGGTTCAAAACAAATTTATCGAATCGGAAATATGTATACTTGCACTTATTCGGTATGAATTCATTTTAACAAGGGAAAGACAATCATAGTAATCATTCTAAAATGCCCTGTTAAAGGACCACACATGCGCTTTAGAATGAGCTCATATTAAGACTTCCAGTTCGACACCCTTATTCCTTCATCTTTTATGATCAGGTAGCATTCGTATTTTTTTGCCTGTACTAAACTTGAACTACATATTTCCTCAGATTTTTCATGCATGCATTTTTCTCATTAAAATTATCTTGAATTACATACTTAATCATATCGGTGGTTCTATATTGCTCTTGAAGGAGTGATATTGCATGGGTGCTATTTTCACTTTGTCCAGTCTTTACTTATATAGGAATATTATCAACCAAATAAAGCAATTGTATGAGCAATGTAAGATGAATGAAGGTAAAAGGTTCGAAAGGTACTGCAGTTAAGGGTTCAAAACAAATTTATCGAATCGGAAATATGTATACTTGCACTTATTCGGTATGAATTCATTTTAACAAGGGAAAGACGATCATAGTAATCATTCTAAAATGCCCTATTAAAGGACCACACATGCGCTTTAGAATGAGCTCATGTTAAGACTTCCAGTACGACACACTTATTCCTGCATCTTTTATGATCAGGTAGCATTCGTATTTTTTTGCCTGTACTAAATGCATGCATTTTTCTCATTAAAATTATCTGGAATTACATACTTAATCCTATCGGTGGTTCTATATATAAAAGGAAAAGAGCAGAAGATGAAGTTGAACAGGTTAATCAGGATGAAGCAACAGACAATCAGGCTACACAGGTTATAGCGAAACCTCCAGTCGAACCAAATTTTAGTTCGTTTGACCGTCAGTACTCAACCACACCGCTGGGGCGAAGTAGGACAAGAAGGCTAAGGTTAGAGTTCCAAGAAGTTGGAGAAGCAGGTCCAAGCACTGGTGCAAAAAGGCCATAAAAAATTGTAATTATTTGTTGATATGTTCTTGTCACAATAAAAAAGAATTATTGGTTAAAATTCGATAAATTTCGACTTCTGGTTTTCGACTATTCATTTCCACTTTCGACTGCAAAAAGCTTTCTATCCTACACTTTCGATTCCTGACTTTCTATTGCTGGCCTTTCTACAGGAAGGATTTCCACTATGATCCACCAACCCGTATTCAGACAGTTGAAATTAACAGTAAAGCACGTCGACAAAAACGTGACTTGTGACTTGAATGATGTTAAGTACAAAATCGTGGCTCAATGACAATAAATGGTACACAAATGACTCGTACATAACATCATGCTGGGATGTTCCCAAATGGATAAAGAAGCTGGAAACAGTGACAATAACAATTTGTCCATTCTCTTTTGATCTGGGAGAAAAGAAGATGGATTGAAATATCAAGCTTGGGAAACGCATAGTGTAAGTGATGTTGAAAGAGTGATTCGTAAAAATTTTTTTATGAAAATGGAGGATCGGGTTTGATATGGAACAGAGTAAACGCGTTTAGAATTTTTATGAGGAGAGCGCAGGAGCAATCACAACTAATTACCTTATTCACAAAACAAAATAACCTTTACTTAATATTTTTTACTCAAATTTACACGCGCGGGATCATAATGTCATTCTGTCAAAGCAAACAACCTTACTGGAGAATGATAAAGTCTTTATTTCGTTTCAAAATGCATGTTTTAATTACATTTCGTCATAGGTTCTTTGATTCCGTTTTTTTGTAGGACGAAATGATGAGAAGAAATCATGGTGTTCATGATGAAAGACTGTAATATCGTTGCGTTGAGGATTTAATTGACCGATTTCACTGATCGTAAAAGGTAGTTAGTCGACCCAAAACTAAACATCTAGAGAATTTAACCCAAATCACTTTTTCTGGGGCCGAAAATAGTCTTAGGGTAAATCACGATGTCCGTCTTTATTTGAGCGTCGTCCAACAAAGCAGCTGACAAGAGACTCAGTTGTGAAACACAATGTCTTTATTTATTAGACATCCCAAATAGAAACCAATTTTACGCAATTATTTATGCTTTTGCCATTTTCAAAAGTTAGCCTATTTTACAATGAACAGAATAATAATAAAAGGCATTCATTTTCATTTCTATGAATGAAAGTCTGGAACTTTTGATAAGCCAAAATTAGAAACTCCGTAAGTGCTATTGTCATTTTGAAGCTAAAGGAAGTGGACGAAATTAGATTCCTTAAATTTTGGGATACTTTAATTGGCCTTTCGTTCGGTGGGTGACACGTGGCAGCCACACTTATGCGGTGGCTTGGCTTGGCTTTAGATTGTTTGTGGAGATCAAGAACAAAGACGAAACTTCAAAGAAAAGTTAGATTTTATTACTGTGGAGCTTGAGTTATTTCAGAAGCCCTTTAAGCTTCAACAGAATTCTTTTCTGCTTCAACTGCTTGAATTATTAAAACATTTTGTGAAATTGTACGATAACGATTTACGAAGGTTTTCCCTTTGGTATATATCTGTATTTGTTAGGGGTAGTGGCACGTTACACTGAAACTCGTGTGAAATATGTCCAGATTTGGAGTCTCTGTTGACCAAGCATCCCACAAACCGGCGGCATTGACTTTGAAAATTTATTTTGCAACTATTAAAACATCAAACGTTAGAGGTAATCATTGTCACGAATTATATCGATTCCCATGTTATAAATAATGCAGTTGGACTACATAGATCCGAAAAAATCTTCAATCGACAAATCATACGAGAAATTTACAGTGGAAAGCAAAACTACAAAAAACGTTTGGAGGATTTCACGTCCTTGAAGTTGATGCAACAGTTTTACGGAAACAAGAAAAAATTCTTTCTTCAAAAAAAAAAAAAAGTTTTTGTTTTGGCTGAAGTACTACTCCAGTGTTTCTTGAGATCGTTATTCATTAAAAAATCTTCTCTTGAATAAATTGCGCAAAACATTTTCAAGAGGAGTCAAAGTCGGAATGTGTGACGCAATGCAAAAACCAAAGAGGAAGGGACGGAGCGTACCGCAATTTTAAACTTTTTGAGAAAGGTTGATCAACCATTTTAATTTGGATTTGACTGTTGCGCAATTCATGGGTTCCCTTTCTTGACGTCTTTCACATCCTTCAAACCTCTTGTGTAATATTATACGACATGAGATGTTTCTTTATGCGTACGCGAAGAAATTGAGATCTAAAATGACGCAATGTGTAATCGAAATCGCAATCATTACTTGAAATTTTGCAACCGCTTTAACCGAACAACAACCATTGCTATTACCAAATTTTACTTAAAACTGTGACAGCGAACTAGCAATTTCATCGTTCATTGGATACACCCTGATTGATTTCCTAAGTATGGTTATTCACAATCTTATTGTTTCCCGGAATTGGATAGCTATTTTTTATGATTCATTAAGAGTAAAAAGTCTGTCCCGGTAAAATAACCAAAGCAAAACTGCAGCACTCCTATTTTCATGTCGGTTTTGTCTCTCAAGTTTCCAGACTGCACCTGGTGCATCGTATTAACCTTGATCATGTCAACTTTTGATAATGGCTTTGTAAGACTAAACTGACATTCATTGAAAATTTCGGAGATCCGAGAAAACTATTCTACCCATTTTGCCCCGTTTACACTTGCCACCTTGGACGCTTGCCCCTGAGACACTTGCCCCTATGGACACTTACCCCTTCATGCATTAAATGTTTTCCAAGAGAATTTAGGTCATTGTTGATCTAAATTTGTATCTACGCATTAGAAAATGGAAACAAAACCTCGTTAATTTGCAAAACAACACGTCTGACTTGCAAAATAATTAGATAAGTGAAAAATGCAATAAGGGGTAAGTGTCCAAAGGGCAACTGTCCAGAGGGGCAAACGTCCAAGGGGAAACTGCCCACAGGGGCAACTGTCCGGGGGGCAAATGTCCAAGGGCAAAATGGGCGATACCCCGTTAAAACAGTACACACCAATATTTGCATCTATGGGGAAAACAAGAAAACATTTTCGGAATTTACTAGGAGGTTCAATGCGGTTCTAGTTTATTTTGCTGAACAGAGCTGACATTGAAATGGAGTGACATTGGGGGTTAACTTTCCCAAAGATTTATTTATTGAGAAAAATATTGCTTGTGAGTGAACCAGTCCATGGTTCGGATTTTGACTTCAACTATGAATGTCGTAATACGAAGGGAAAGTGAACTCTCTTTCGTGTTCACATAATTTCACCCTACTTTACTGTACATTCTGAATCTGTTTCTATTTTTCCTCGAAGAAATTTTAAACTGGACCTATTAAACTCCTGCTGATATTGAAGGACGACGTCAATGTACTTAAATGTCAATGAAGCTCGGAATCCTAGTGAGGTCACGAAAGATTTTCATTCAATTTGGGAAGGGAACTAAAGATAAGAATTTCCCGGCTTCCCGGGCCAGACGGGATTAATTAATACTTCCACTTTCTCGGTGAAAATCATGATTCCCTGTAACTTATATTCGGCAATGCTAAAACTCTCAAAAAAGTTGAAAACTTATAGTAAGCTTTTGTAAATATATAAATTAAGGTCATTATTAAAAATGCTAACAGTGTCGAATAATTGTTACCTACAGATGTGCTCAAGTCATGTTTTATAGTATTCGACATAAGTAAGGCGGTTTGTTCTAGACGAACTAACCAGTGAAGAGTGAGACCATCAAAATCCAGTCCACATCTTGGTGCACAAAAGGGAATGGCGAAAGTTTATTTTCTTGGCTTTTACTTCCAAATACTCAAGACTCTTCGCGTTGTCTAGTTTTCCATCTTTTGAAACTCCTGGCGCAATGATTACAAGCAGTGAGCTGTCATTTGAAATTACAGACGTGAAGCATAAAAAAGGGAATTAGGACAAGTACCGATTGCACTTTTGTATACAATCCATTGACATTTTTATTCAATTCAGGTGCCTTATTATTTTATTACTTTTGAAGTTTTTCTTGCTTACAGAATTTCCTGGATAAATTGAATGAGTTTATTTATGCAAGCTCGCATATGTCTAGTAATTAAATTAGTTCTATAATTTAATTGGTTTGCCGCGCGACCTCACCTGACATTCTGCCTTCATTTTGACTGTAATGGCACGTGAATGTGGAATCTTGTTTAAAAAAATTGCGTAGTAGTGAAGAAAGGGTCTTGTTAGTGCAATGCAAATTCTCTATTCAAGGGGTAATTTGTGTAGCAAAGGTCAGAAATGGTAAGTTTACAAATAGGAGAAAAAGCTTTCTTTTTTGTCTGGCGTGGGCTTAAAACTGTGATGGACTTTTAGGAACCGGTTACATAATTTTTGCTCGACTTTGCTTGGAATCTTAAAGTTTATGCGTAGCAAGGACGCACTTCAATAGTAAATACTTATTCGCCTAATCGAAAAAAAAACTTTCCATCAGCCGCATAAGCAATATACAGACTGACTCTCAATGAGGGTTTCTCTCGAAAACGATCTTGAGGATTAACATGAAAACGATGTTGAAGGAATTTACTGGTTAGGTTCAGTCTTATCTAGACTCGTTAATTTTTGTTCATTTCAATTTGTTTGTAAGTGTCTCCAGTCGCTGGTTTATGATAGAAAACCAAAGTCCCTGTTTGGAAATTCAAAATCACCAAAGTGTAATAATTAATTTAGGTAAACCGCTTCGTAAATCTTTCTTCTTTCTTTCAAGAGACCTGGCCTGTTCTTACATACTTTACATGTGAAAAATAATTCTTTTATATTTTCCTCTTGAATAAGTCGGATGATTAATTTTCCAAGAAAAACGGAATGACATTCGTTTCATGAGAGAAAGAAATCGATACAGCTTTGAAGCCTTTGTTATCCTCTTCAAATTACATGTTATTTGATGCCGATTGTCAAATCTGAATGAATCATATTGTCATTCGACGTGTTCTCTCCAGAGAAGTGAAGGAAGCCTTATTGCTGCACAATATTCATTCATCAGTGAAAGAGGATTACCTAAATCACAATACAATGCAACATACGCGGTGACAGCGAATGCTCCACTGAAATTCGATTTTTCGCAAAAAAGATTAAAACATTCCGTGAAGTACTCGATGCACCCATCATCGAAAATTTGGATTTAGCTCGACGGATTGGTGGTTTTTGGTTTCCAAGAAAATGAAGACGTTGAATCAAGTGAATGGCGCTATCAATTTTTCAACACTGCTTTGCTATATTCACATTGCCGATGGTTGACGGTGGAAAATTTGTAAACCATTTTTTTGCAAGTGAGGTAGTTTTTCGAATGAACGGAGGTTTTACGGTCGCCGAATGCATTTTAACCCTGCGACGGCCGCCTCACAAGGGAATCCGCCCGAGGTGCCCCCCCCTAATCGCATATACCAGTCATGCTGTCTTGATCAGCATTTTTTTCTGCTTACGATTAAGCCTTGTTTTCTCTGCAGAAACATTAGAGTAATTTTTAATATTAATTTTTGTATCCAAAATAGTGTACTTACAATGCATAGGAGTATACACCGAATGTATTTTGACTCCACCGTGCGAAATCCGACTTGCCGAATAATTTTCTTTCTCGGTAGTCGGTTACGACGAACCTTCTCTCTCCTATGACGTTTGTCAGAATTGGAGGATAACATCGAATTTGAGTAAGGATGTTTACCCTCCCCCAAATAATGAAAGAATTTGATGAAAAAATTAAAATTAAAAATTACTCTGATGTTTCTGCAGACAAAACAAAGCTCAATCATAAGCAGAAAAAAATGCTGATCAAGATAGTATGACTGGTATATGCGATTAGGGGGGGGCACCTCGGGCGGTTCCCTTGTGAGCTATAGAGAAAAAGCTGTACTAACACATATGCAAAAACTAACTCAAATGATTTCATATTAAACTAAAAAAAAATTATTTATAGGTGTTTCAAAAATCTCGCGTCAGCTTTAGTACACATTTAGCAACGGTGACTGTGTATTATAATCTGGGACACATGTAAATTCGAGGTAAATGATTTGTCCCAAACATGACGTATAACAAAAAGAGAAAGTAAAATCCGAGGAAAAAAAAACAATTAAGTCTATTTTTTATTGGATTTTTTTTAAATGAACTACATTCGTTACAGAAAAATTAAAATATTTTCTAATAGTAATGCAAAACATTTTTCAAAATATTTATCGACGAATCTGTTAGCATAATAAATTTCCATTGTCTTTTGCATACGATCAATAAATGCATCAAGAACACCGAAATTTGTTGCTGCTGTACGTTTAATTAACTATCATCGCAGGTCGTTGGCTTTTTGAAGAGAAACTTTCCAGAACCTGAGTTATCTGCTAAACAAATGAATTTTTCTAATATATGGAATTCGGAGACACGACGGCTGACAGTAAAACAGTCTATGAGGACTTATTTCAGTCCGAGATGAAGGGAAACGTGAGCTTACATAAATTTGAAAGCAAACTGTGTAATGCGCAATGTGCTTTTTCTTTTAAGTATCGTATGTCGTTTCGCCAGTCTTTATAGTTTATTCGTTATACCAGTTGCAGCCACAGCGATTTGGAAGCTTACGCAACGAAATGCATCGTAACAAGAAATGTACTGAACGTATTATCCAGGTCACCTTATTGAGCGAATATTTATTTCCGCTAGTATCTCGCATTTCAGCAATTCCCTAACAGTTGAAACTTCTTTATTTATTTTTCTTCTGGAGTTTAGAGACATTTTCGAATACGCATCTTTATTTTCCTATCTAAAGTAAAACAAGAATACGCGTCACTTTATCAAACAGTAATTGTCATCGATTTTTGGTTATCTACTAGATGTGCAGTTTACTTACTTCACAGTTTAGAACTCAAAAAAGCTTTTTCGTCAGACTAATTGTAAATAAAAAAATTGTAATCCTGAAAGAAATGCTAACAAGGGAACATTTTCAAGTGCCCCCCTAATCGCATATATCACTCATTAGGTCTTGATCAGCTTTTAATTCCGGTAACAAATCCGTTGTCGAAATACTGAAGATATTTGAGATAAATTTTTAATTTTAATTTTTTATTTTTAAAAATCCTGGATTTGGATAAGGATCTTTACGAATTTCGCATTTTAAGCACATTAAAGTATGCGGAAGAAGTGACAGGAACGTCCAATGATATCTCTGTTCAAGAAGAAAAATAGACGACGAAGTCGGTTTTGGAAATTGATGTTGATCTGTATTGCAACTAATGCATTGCAAATGAGCATTTTCGTAGCGTCATGCGTCATTAACATGATTTTGATATTTCAGTTTCCAGAAACCAGCATTTCTTGAAGCTAAAGCCAGATTTTCGATCGAGTACTTCACGGAATGTTTTAATCCTTTTTTCGGAAGAATCAAATTTCTTCACTGCTATTGCTTGGGATTAATAAAGTGTTTTAAAAACGTGTTTTATATTATTAAAAATTGGGGAAAATGAGTAAAAGATTTGGCTAAATTTGGCTAAACAGGCCAAACTGGTTACGATCGAACAGAAAAAATCATCATTTCGCAATTTCCAGAATGATCGAATCAAATTTTTCAGCACATGGTCGCATCTGGTGAAGGCCCATTACTCTTTACATCCGATGGCAAAAAGAAATTTTTCTCCTGTTTTTATTTGCATTAACTCTAGTATTTCTGACTTTTAAAATTGCCTTGAATGGAGGATTTATATTGCAAAATCAAAAATATCATTTCTTCACTCCTACAAAAAATTTTTATCAAGATTCCTCATTCACGTGCAATTCTAGCCAAAATCAAGTTAACTCACGTCAGGTGAGGTCACGCGACAAACTAATTAAATCATCGTACTAAATTATTTACTAGATGTACTCAAGCTTGAACAAGTAAACTTATTCAGTTCATCCAGGAAAACTTGTAAGAAAAACTCCAAATGTAGTAAAATAATAAGGCACTTGAATTGATTAAAAATCTCATTGAACTGCATTCAAAAATGCAATAGGTACGTGTCTAAATTCGTATATTTATGCTTCACGTAAAAACTACCAAATAAAAGCTCACAATTTGTAGAAAGTTTACGTGGAATTTCATAAAAGGAAAAACAACAAGGCGAAACACCTTGACTGAACGTTAAAAAAATGAAAGTGAAGGAAATTAACTTTCCCCATTCGCATTCCTTTTTCTGCACCGCGATGTGGACTGGATTTTGATACTCTCATTCATCATGGGTTAGTTTCTTTAAGATAAACTGCCTTACTTATACCGAATTGTTTTAAACCTGACTTGCATTAATATGAGCAAAGTCGATCTGTCGAAAATGAAAACGCTGCACTGTTAGCATTTTCAATGACGACCTTGATTTCTACTTTTGCAAAAATTCAGTCTTCACCGTTTTTGAGAGTTTTAGCAATGCCGAATTCCAGTTACATGGGAAAATAATTTTCCCTTAGAAAAGGGATGTATTATTTAATTCCATCTGGTCCGGGAAATTCTTACCGTAGTTCCCTTCCCACACGAAACTCTTACATAACCTGACGATGATTGCGAGCTTTAACTTTTATTCTGCCATCGTCCTTCAATATCACCAGGAGGTCGACAGGTCCAGTTTAAACTTCTTCGAAGGAAAAACAAACAGAATCAGAATGCTCCGAAAAATAGGGCGAATCCGTGTGAAGGAGAAAGAAAGTTCTCTTTACCCTCTTTCTACATCATCATCAAAGTCACAAGCTGCATTTTTCTCGGTAAATAAATCCCTGACGAATTCTTGTTGCTGTTTCAGCTTTCACAGGCATTATATTACGAAGTATTTTGCTTGTTTCTGGATGTCCATGTTTTACAAGCGAAGGGCCCCGAGTGCCCCCCCTAACCGCATATACCAGACATACTGTCATGATCAGCATTTTTCTGTATAAAAATCCGTTCTTAAATCACTGTAAAAATGTCTGAACGATTTTTAATGTTAATATTTGTATGCGTCCTTGTCTGTCGTGTACTAGAATATATGCATGTATACATGCTAGTTGATGTCGATCCTCATCCAAATACTTGTAAAATTTGGTACTAAAAAAATAAAAAATCATCCAGACATTTCCGCAGTGATTTGAAAACAGATTCTGATGCAGAAGAAAATACTGATCAAGATAGTATGTTTGGTATATGCGATTAGGGGGGCACTCGGGGTCCTTCCCTTGTTAGTCAGTTTTGTTTCCTCTCATTTCATGGATTGTCTCTTTTTTGTAGGGCTCAAGTGCGTTTTTATTCACTGCATTGCCCTTAAAACGTCTGAGGACGAGGAGGGACATACCTATTTTGTTTTTATTTTGGAAAGTAAAAACATCAGAAATTTGAAAGTGGAAGTTACAGAAAAGGTGAAAGTATTACAAGGTTATACTGTACTGCCGAGCCACAGGTGGAATGCTGGAATAAATCCCATCACATTCTCTTTAAAGTGTTTTTTTCTGATGTTGGACGACTTGACTTAAGTGAAACTCTTTCAGAAACCTGAGACGGTTAAAACTGATTTTGATATAATCACAATTTGAGGACCTAATTTACTTGTGTGTCAAATTAATCAAACCTGCCTTCTATATACTTCCCGGCGAAAATGAGATTCTGACGAACGGCGTTGGTTTTTGTTCACTATACATACTCCCTGACCAATTCCGGTAACGTGCAGTGAAAAAAGTACAGATTGAGGTTATGTAAAAAGTGACCACATAGAATTGAAGCGCAGGTCTTGGTGTATAAGTGGTATGAATTTCATGGATTGCTCTCGAAGTACGACAGTTCTAGAGATCCAAAGTTAATGTCGGGCGAAATAATTTTTATCACACACTAAAGGTAAGCTCCAAGCGAGATTTCAAAACTGATGAGGAAAAATGAGTTTACTTGCTAAAGGATCAGTAGAAACACTAAAAGATAAAGCAAAACGTGAAGAACAACCTACGAGGATAGAAAATTATCATCTAAAAAATTTTCATGGAAAACCCACGGTGAAAGCATTGCGGGAACAAACACACTGAAATTCCAGCCGGTACACAAACATAGTAACATTGAAGACCAAGAACATTTAATTTTCCACCTTCTTTTAATGTACCCAATAGCTCAGAAGCAGGGCTTTAAAATGATGCCATTTTTATACGCCAACAACAAAACAGAAATAAACTATGCTAAAAACATTTAAGACTTTCATCCCGCGGCACGGTGAGAATTGGAGAAAGAACGCTTTTCGTCGCTGAGGGTTTATTTTACGATTTTTAAAAAGTTCTGAGAAAAATTTGATATGATCATAATCACTGTTTTCTGGGCTATCTGTATGTTCCAAGAAATTGTTCATTAGGCTGAAAAAATACGGTGGGGTAACTTGAAACAAAAGGGTAGTTCAAAACAGAGATTTTTATTAAAAACTGAATTTTCTTAGAAAGAAACTGCATGAATCCATATCAGGAGGCATCAGTGAAGTACTTAAGGTCTTATATTTACGATAGTTAACAATGAATATTAAAAGAAAAAGATTTATTATCAGAAAAACGCGAAATTTGTTCAATGGTAGTAAAAGTGCGATGTATCATAGTTTATCTATGCCGAAGAAAAGGTTGCAGTGTCACTAAATGTGACCACTCTTGGTTATGAAAATCAATCTATATTGTAGCGCGAAGTCTGCTGATCATTCTACAACGCCTTTAAAGGTCTGAACATAAGCCTAAAAAAACTGACACTATGATTTATCGTCTAAAGTCTTGCGTGCCTTGGAGGTAGACTCGAAACGGAAACTTTAGATCAGCTGCGATCCCCCTTTTGCTCATATTACAAACCAAAACCCATTACATGATCTTTGGAAAGTGGCCTTTCATATCATATATGATTTTGGTTTGGAACATGTCAGAGTGAAGAATATTTGAGATGGAAATCGGTAACAGGAATTGGTTACCAAGTAAGTAAAATCTGTGTTACTATTTGAATTGTTATGAATGAAAGTTATTGCACAATGGGAAACTCAATCCTCAATGTCACTCCATTTCAATGTCAGCCCTGTTAAAATAAAATAGAACCGCATTGAAGTGCACGTAACACAATCCGGAGCTAGTTTTTAACATTTTTGGAGTTTTCTTGCATTCGTTCTCAAATTTCCATATTCATTAAACCTGAAATTTCGAAAATGTTTTGCTGTTTTCCCTAAAGACGCAACATTAGAATGTTCCATTCACGGATCTCCAAAGTTTTCAATGTATGTCTAGTTTAGTCTTACAAAGTCATTATCAAAAGTTGACATGATCAAGGTTAATGCGATGCACCAGGTGGAGTCTTGAAACTTGAGATATAAAAACCACAAGAAAATAAGGTGCTAATGCAGTGCTGCGGTTTTGCCTTGGTTATTGACAAGGGAACTCCACCAAGGGCTATTTGGATAACCATTAAATGGAGAAGCTCTTATTGTTAGATTGCATTCCCTCTACCAATGGAATTCTTAAAAATTTCAAACTCACTCACGTTGCATAAACATAACATTCGATTAATTGTTTGTCCATTTCATGTCTCCAGTTATTTTTTAATTATATTTCTTTCTCAATCTTGATAAAATTGACTAATGCCGTATGACAGAGGACCATAACATAATTATTTTTGGCGACAGACTTTTACTCTTAATGAATCGTAGAAAAATATTTACCTAATGCTGGGAAAAAATACGAATGTTAAAAACCATACCTACTACTGGGGAAAGCAATTTTAGGAGTACTATACGGATTCATCCAATGAAAGATGAAATATTAAGGTCGCTGTCACAGATTTGAGTAAAATTTGTTAATATTGTTTGTGGTTCGGTTTGCGAAATTTTAAGTAATGATTGCGATTGTCATTCAACATTGCGTAATACAAGCTTTTCCCTTAATTTCTCCGAAAAGTACACATAAGCATCTCATGTTAACTAGTATTTCACAAGAGGTTTGAGTACTGGAAAAGACGTCAAGAAAAGGGAAACCAAGAATCGCAAAACATACACGAATTCAAATTAAAATGGTTGATCAACCTTTCTCAAGAAATTTGTGATTGTGGTACGCTACATTCCTTCCTCTTTGGTTTTTGTATGTCGACACACGTTCTGATTTTGACTCCTCTTGAAAATGTTTTGCGCGATTTATTCAAGAGAAGTTTTTTTAAGGAATAACGATCTCAAGAAAAAATAAAGCCGTACTTAAGCGAAGAAAAAAAAACTTTTGGGAAGTTTTTATTCATACGGAATGTTTTTTCGTTTCGTAATCTGTTGCTTCAACTTCAAGGACGTGCAATTCTCAGAAAACTTGGGTTCTTTTCTTTCCACTGCGAATTTCTCGTATTTTTTGTCTTTGAAGTTATGGGATTTATGTCCTGAATGTCCCGAGTTATTTCACAATTAGCAATTTTGCACTTATTTCTCCCTGTCTCATGGATACATTCATCAGCTGGGTTTGTGGATTTACAATTAGGGTACAAAAATGGTCTTTGGCTTTGGGTACTGACTCTCACAATTAGTGAAATCGGTCAATTCCAAACGGCCGTGATGCCTTCGATTATAAACCCCATAATTTCTTTTTCTTCGTTTTTGCTGCCCCATGAAGAAAGCAAAAGATCTTCTTCATTAATGTATTTCCATGTGCAATTTGAAACGGAGTAAAGACTTCAAGACTTCATCAATCTCAAAAAAGCTAGTTTGCTTTGACACAATGACCTTTTAGTGTTGTTTGTAAATACGAATAAAAATGTCACTGTTTCAGGTTTCTCTAACCGTCTGGAAACATCCCAGCATGAAATTGAATACGAGTCATTTGTGTGTCATTCATTGTCATTGAACCTCCATTCCGTATTTGAGTTTGTGTTTAGTCATCAGTCACGTTTTTGTCGACGTGCATTATCGTTAATTTCAATTGTGTCATTACCTTTGACTGGTTCCACAGGTTGGGAAAATTTATTTTCACTTGGATAAATGTCACTACCCTATACCGCCGGCAACGAAAGGTTGACATTGTAATACATCGCTTTGTCTTTGCTTGGTTAATTACTTTTTCCGAAACCGCAAATAAATGCAGGAATTGGGGAAAGATAAACCATCCCAAATCCGACCAAAACGTAAGGAAGGTGAAAGGATTGGAAAGGAGAAAATACTTTGTAAACTATAATACAGAAGTTACCGGACCATTTTAAATTTGCATACGATTTCATGCATTTTTGACTCACAGTAGAACTGATTGCAAACGCCACTAAACAAAATCGACCACGAGAGTAGGTTTACCTTAATTACTAGTGCAACTCAGCATGTTCTTTGCTAACCAACGCCCACCTGGGCATTTGATTATTGATTACGTACTGCCGGCAAAGAGCAATGATGAAATGAGAAATTGACTGACATTTCAAATAAGTCAATTCCCCGTCCATATCCATGCGTGCAATCCAAATAACTTTGATGATCAGGAAAAAGAAAACGTAGGATATTAATGAAGCTGATTGTGAGATTGCCTTTGAGAATTCTAATGCTGATTGTGTGGGTAAAATAACTTAAAATGTCATGACTTACGAGGGTACTATTTCTGGTGGTTTTCTCCAAAATCGTTCAAATTTCGTCAACCGATAGCTTTTAGTGAAATATGAAAGTGTAAAAAATGATTTTACTCCATAGCCAACCGTTTTCCAAAAAATGCAAAAATACGATTTCTCTGTCGCGGTTTCATTAATTTCTTATGGAATTGAACATGGAGAGATCCAAGATAGTAAAGGCATTGAAATATTTATGCCACCCGGTGGGTAGTCACACTTCAAAAAAAATTCGCAAATTCCACGTTTTTTCGCCTGCGTGGCATCGATTTGTAGTTTTTGAAGCAAACTTCTCTTTTCAAAATGACGGAAAGGGTTCCCCTCTTTATCCATATCCTTGATATCTTCACAATTTTTAACATAAATACCTCTGGAAAGTGATGTCAAACAGCGGTTTTTGGCGTTTTTAGGGAAACAGAAGGCCATGGAGCGAAGGCATTTTGCACACTTTCATTTTTCACTAATAGCTATGATTTGACAAAATTTGAAAGTTTTTTGGGAAAACCAGGAGAGATAGTGCCCTCGTTAGGTCAATCAAGTCTGCAATGACTTCTACTCGTGATTGATCCAAAGCAAATTCTTAACAACTTTAACTCACTACGGGTAATACTTTTCAGTAAGGTCACGTTTAAATTAAAATCAAGATGAATGCAATTATCTCGCTCAGCTCCAGCAGGGAGCCGAGGTAAGGTAGGAGAAATATTGCGTTAAGTTGAGTTGGGGTTTATAAAGGCAGAATTACCTTTTTGGTAATTTAAGATCAAACTGTAGCGATAAAAACAAATTCTCGGTAACGCTTCACTAGAATGTATTAGAATAGAAGTCAGCGTCGGTGAAGGAGATATGTTATTTCTCGTGAGGCGAGGATGAAATTTCAGTAGGAAAACTCCATTAACCAAAAACGAAAGAAGCAAATACCAGTTTGCAATTTCTGATACAGTTC
>JAHZMX010001741.1:0-31670 GCA_027743895.1 Seira musarum | reverse complement strand
GTATTTTGTACCAAATATAGTGAAAATTATCATAAGAAATTATGAATAAATAAGTTTTTAAAATTATGTACAAACATATTTACATGACATGGTAGTATGGATATGAACCATTTATTTGAACGACGAGGCGTAGTATTCTTCCTCAAGATCATAAAGATCGGCAGCCATGTCGTCTCGTAATGTCATTAACTTCCGGTCACACTCCACTTGCTTCTGCTTGAAAAGATGACTGTTCTGCAGAATCGCATCGTTTACTGAAGGGAAGTCATTCAGGATGAGATACTGTTTAATGTCAGCGACTAATTTCATAAGTGCTTCACCTGCTCGAACCTGTTGAGTTAACAAAAGAAATCAGTTACATACTTTTTTTGTAAAAATAAGACAAGGTAATTGAATGTAGGCGTTATTTTTTTCTGAAAAAGTTGTCTTAAATGTTGCGTAAAAGCTCAGCTAAACCAAGGCCTTACCATATTAGCCGCCCTAACTGTCATCTCAAAATTATCTTCATCTGCCTGAGTCGCCCGGAACACTTGACCTTCATTTTCAACTCTGGCGAGCTTAATAATTTCTAAAAGGCGAATTAGACGATATTACATAATGATATAAATGGCTTATGAGTATAACATTATATTTGACAGTTTGAGAGGCTTTATTATGAACTTTACCTGAAAAATTATCAACCATTGACTTCACACTGTCTTTCAAGC
Organism: Seira musarum; assembly: GCA_027743895.1. Classification (NCBI taxonomy): domain Eukaryota; kingdom Metazoa; phylum Arthropoda; class Collembola; order Entomobryomorpha; family Entomobryidae; genus Seira; species Seira musarum. Next base: position 30,963 of record JAHZMX010001741.1, on the reverse strand, counting down.
GTTTGTTATACGCTTTTAAAAGCGCTTCTTTTGCCTGTGGAAGAGGCCGTTGTTGTTGAACTGGTTGAGCCATCGCTGCCAATGATCAAAGTCACTAAATCAAAGTTTAAATATTTAATTTTAGCTAATTACAAGACAATACGAAACACTTCTTTTAGGAGCAAATGTGCATATCTCACAATTAATTCACGTCATTCACTCACAGTTTGACAAATACAAGACAAGTAGTATGCATGCAGCAGCTGATGCAAAGTTTGTAGCTCCTTGTTTGGATATACTAAAAAGCGGGTGAGACGAGAGCAAAAGCATTCCAAAAAGCACATGCATGAACCGAACATGACCATGTGCTAATTAGTGCAACTGACAATGAATGAACAGTAAAAATATAAATATTTACGTTTTTAATCGTAAACCTGAGATATCGTAAAGTCATCTCAAGGGATTAGCAATTAAAATTAAAGATTTCAAAAGTTTAAAATCTAACTCTCTAGTAGTAGAGAGTTTAAAGGAAGGCCAATACAATTTTCATCCTTCAATTTTTACCGTTACCTGACAAAGATGTCAACCTCAATAAAAGAAATATTTTCCACTGGACCTGAGTTTTGCTCTTGTTGCGGCTCAATTCTTCCGGACGTTACAGGACTACCGTCGGATAACCAATGTTTTGTTTGTAAAACACCGATTGAAACTAAAGGTTTGTGCCTCTATTTTCTAGTTCCTAACTGTTATTCTGGTAGGTCCATTGGTATTTCCCCTATTTACACGATTGGATATGATTTTAATTTCAATAGATATGCAAGAAATATCTTACATGATTCACTTCAATGATCCCGACGTGTATAGCAAAGAACTTGCAAATACTGGTGGTAGCAAAAAGGATGGGAAGGGAAAACGTAAGTTCCCACTTAAGATTAAAAAGACGACCAGACTTCTTTCTCGTACTAATTCTGCTTTAATTTTGATCGTTTACGAATTATGTATTTTTTTAATGCAACGTTTTACGGGCAGATAAAAAGGAAATGGAAGCTGAAGGTCCTCTGGTTGATAGAGAATGTAAGGAATGTGGCCACAAACAAATGAGTTATGCTACTCTCCAATTGCGATCTGCCGATGAAGGGCAAACTGTCTTTTACACTTGTCCAAAGTGCAAGTAAGATTTTAAATTCTTAAATCACTTTAATGAGCTGCATAAAAATCAATCGAATAATTTATTTCAAACGAATTTTATTAATCATTGTTTGATTTATGCTTTGTAGATTCAAAGAAACTGAGAATTCTTAAGAAGACGAGAATGTACACATTGGATTCAAACAATCTGCTTATAAACTCTATTATTATGATAATTACAGAGAAGATTAGCTTTTTTAAATGACCCGAGAATTTGAGATCTTGTAATTGTGTAGTAAATTCATTTTTATGAACATACATCCTTTTCTGATAAAAATATATATACCGTAGTTTTGTCCACAAAATTATTCTCTTCTAATATAATTTCATTGTAGAAACTGTTAAGCTAATGTCAAAAACTTTAAAATCCTTTTTGATACCTATTCTATAATTAACGTCTATGAGGACGTCTATGATTATGGTTCCTCGACCTGTCGTACGGCCGTGGACGTTGTCTGATGGTCGGGGCTTGAGGCTCCTTGTTGTACTGGTAGAAAAAACTTGACGATGAAGATGAAGCTATACCCTCCCCAGTTTCCCTTTCCTGTTCCATCGCCTTGAGCTTTGCCTCAATGGCAGTTATCGCCTTTTCTTTTGATGATGCTGACGACGTAGAGAATTCACAACGTTCCTCCTTCTTCATGGCCAGAGCCGGAAGTTTTGCCTTCAGCTTAGTTTCTTCGTCCTTTAATTTTAATCATAACTTTTAAGATTATATTGATAAATTAATTTTTATATTTTACTATGATAAAGGCTTACAATAAAGGTTGTGGTTGCCTGATGCGCCCATCTAACCGCAAGGTTTTTATCCAAAACCTTAGTCCCATCTAACGATTTGAGGCATTTTTCAGCAGCCTCCTTATCTTGAAATGTAACAAAAGCATAACCTCTTGGAAGACCTATATTGGGTCCAGTTCGATGGAAGAGAAAGTCGAAGTTGTCGATGGTACCGTATCGTTGAACCATTTTTAAGAGGTGATACCCGTTTTGAAAAAGAAGAAAGTAACGCAAATGTGAATTTGATTGTCTCGAAAACATAAAAAAAACGATAAAGATAGTAAAAAGTAAAAACTTACTCTCTCAATCTAGCATCCAAGTTTCCTATCCATAGCCTAGTCTCACAATCTACAGCATTCTCAGAGCTCGAGCCGGAAGTTGAAGATGAGGTAGGTATTGGCGTTGTTAAATATGAGCATTTACTTGAACCGTCTCCCTCTTCGGAGGCTGGGTTCTCGACTAAAGGAGCCATGTCAGGGGCTGAAGTTGAAGTTGCTTTGATGTGTTCTTCAGTGTCTGATCCTTGTTTGCTCATCTCTATCAAGAGTACAGACTGTGATATTTTTCCCTCGCGTCAGAAATGTAATATGTTCAGGCTTTTAAAAAATTAACGCTTTCACTTCCTCTAAACGAACGGAAGTAGTTATATTTTAAAAGTTTCAAAAAGTCGTAAAAGGTTTATGTTGTTTAAAAAATGTTTATTGTGGTCTCGCTATTATGTTCCCGAGAAATCTACAAAAAACAAAAGGTAAATGCACAATGCATTCGTTCACCTCACAATTACAAAAGTTTCACATGAACTTCGTATGACCAAAACATCTCATTTCTGTGCGTACAATCCTTCAAATGTTATGATATGATAATGATTATATGCCTCAAAAATATAACTATGTACGTACTCCTCAGAAAGGGTGAAATCTGTGAAAACTTGTTTTCTTTACAGCAGATAGCGTCCCGTTCACAGTGGCTATTGGCTACTCACTTTCTTTCCCTTGTTTGATGTCTTGATTTCAAGCGTTCTTTGCAAGCAGGGTTAAAAAAAATAAATAGTGAAGCCCAACGGTTCTCTTTTTATCTGGAGCAAAGTAAATATTCTTTTTGCTAGAGAAAACATGAGACTGAAATGTGAAGTAAAATGTTCTTTGCGTCATCACTTTTTAATAAACTTAAAATAACCTGAGTGAGAACGAGCATCTCAAAAGGATGAAAAAAGAAATTATTGATGTGGAACTCGGATGTGGCTATCCTTATTATTACCCCATACACAATTGTGCAGACTTTTTAGGTGTTTTTTACTCGAGTTCGAGATTTTCTGGAAGATTAGATCATAAGAAATTCATTTATTTAACCTAAAGTTCACGTTTTAAAAATCTTGTATTATTTCGGTGGTTCAAAAAGTAATTGCGTATGAAAGAATAATTCTTTGGATTTCATGTGCATTTAAAGTACAAATGAAATTTGAAGTAACTTGGTATAAACCACGGAAGAAAACCTTGACACGAGACTAACCTTGTAAAATGTTGTAAATAAAAGATAGAAGTCATCAAATTGAGCATTCATTCTATTCTTTCTTACTATCCGAAATTCTTTTAGAAAGGAATTCAAAGCAAAATATTTGAAATGCTCCAGAGTATATTAGAACATGAAATTTGAACAGAACTGCTCATGTTCCAGGTTTGGTTTGTCAGCTCTCCATTCCTAGCTTTTCTTTTTATCTTGTTTTTATGAAANGTTCCAGGTTCGGTTTGTCAGCTCTCCATTCCTAGCTTTTCTTTTTATCTTGTTTTTATGAAAGACAAATGTGCTCATGCATAATATGAAAATGTGATCATTCTTCAAACATAAAAAGTTGTGATAATACAAATTACATAACTCCATGAAATCATATAATAATGTGCATGCATATTCCCAATTCTTATTCAAGAGCACACGATACAATATTCCATTGTTGATTCATGCAAAAACGGAGCGAATTTTCTTTTCAACAAATACCCATGTCATGTCAGTGTTTTTGAAGAAGCCAAACATTTCTTTGTTAAAATATTTCCAGTCTTTTGCCATTATACGACTTATTCCTCCAGAGGTTTCTCATGTAAAGAAACGTTTTATGTTGCAGTTTTTGCCATACAATAAGCTGTAATGGTACATTTTAACATTTGCAAAAAACACCACTTTGACTAAATAATAATTCCTTCACGCTGCATGCTCAAAGTCCGTGTTCGGGTTAGTTACTTGAGAATGAGAATCATTCACTTTTTTAAAAGCATGCTCGTGTGTGTACTGCTATACAATTTACCCTTGCTTGCATTACCCCCGTGTTTCCTCCTTCTTCCAACAAAACACTGTTTGCTTCATGGAAGTGGTAGTTCGAGTTCCCATGTATATTGTTACACTTCTTTCTTTTGCAACAGCTTTTTCAGAACTGAAACGTTTCGAGAGCTCTTCTTTCTTGACTCGTGTGACCAGTTGCAATGCAGCTCTCATCTAGATATCTACATTCCTTGCTCTCTCAGTCACAATCGCAACTTTCATTGAATTCCATGCAGAAATAGTGCACATAATAAGTCGCACACACAAAAATTAATTTACATAAGGAAAGAAGAAGAGACGGCAGAAGCAGTCGCAGTCGTCAGTCAGACAGACAAGTTGAGATTCAATTTATTTGTTCATCATTCCTCGCATCATTGTATATTTTGTGTGATTCTTTATGTAATCTCATTTGTTAGTTTTTACTCTTTTCATTTCCATCCAGCCATCGCTTTTTTGTTCGCAATTCGCAATAAAAAACGGATCATAACATCAAAAAACGCGACCATGCAGCGAGCAAGCGCCTGTAAAAAAAGAACATAAAGTTTTGTGTGTACCTCACAAATTTTTTTTGCAGACTCCTCCATTCCATCCATATATCCAACTGACTCCGCACAATCTTATTTCATTATATCTGCTCACCTTATTTCGAAAAGAAAAAATGTGTGCATCAGCATCATCCTCCTTCTCATCAGCCTCATTATCATCATCCTCCAACATAAACAACAACATTATCTACATTACCTACATGAAGTGGTGATGTACCCTGTTCGAAAATCACATTACCTGTTGTTGTGCCGTGCCTGCCTAGAGCAGAACAAAAAATTCTTACGAATGCGAATGCATTTGGCTTTATAACGTGGCCTCGCTCTTCTGTGACCAGACTAGAACATCATCACACAGCATCATCATCATCATCCTCATACGAATGAACATGAAAATGAGAGTATGAGAGATTAGGAGGAAACAAGGGAATACAACAGATAAAATGTGAATGTATTTTACATAGTATTGGTATTATTACTACAACTGCAAAAGAATGAAAACCTGAAGAATCAGGCAGGCAGAAGAAGAGTATTAATCATAGTGTTGTATTTTACACAGAAAAAAAGCAGCAAATAAATGCAGACGGCTCACACATGCATGCATAGAATAGAATAGCCGTATAGTAGAAGCAGTGATATTATTACAAACAAACACAACAAGTGTACGTACATTTTCACCTGCTGCCCTAATAAAACTCCAAGTTTTCTCAGTTCTTATCGTCAACACTTTTTATGTGGGGTTGGGGTTCGGCTGTCCTGTCGTTTTTGAAAGATTTAAGTTGAGTTACTGTGTGTTCCCAAATTCCATTCCAAAAATATAAACTGAATTGTTTCCATATGCCTCCTCATGGAAAGAAAAATCATAAGACATCATGTCATCGTCATTTCAGATTTTGAGTTCATACGATCTTCAGAAACTTGAGAAAGAATATTTGATTGGAGATTTGGAATGGGAGCTCGTTTGGATGAAGTAACGCTGTTATCAAACAAGCGTGTTAATTTGATTCGATTAACTCTTAAGCTATTTAGTGAAGCACAAGTTCTTCGTGTGCAGCGAGCCAGAAAGTCCTTGAAGTCCAGCCAGACATTATGAACTTATTGGCCTAATCAAATTGGAGAAGAAGTGAAAAAGGAACCACAAATATCATTCCAGTGTTGGGTGAAACTACAGCCAGTAAAATAAAACGTTTGGAAATTGACCAGTGAACGAAATTGTTGACTCACATGCGTGAGGTTTGTAACAAAACTGTGTGAAATCATAATCAAAATACGTTTCTTAATATCTTTTGAGTTGATCTGCAAAATAAAATCTGTTTTGATTTGAAGGTTGTTGAATATCAAGTTGTGAATATTCTGCAGAATAACGTTTTGGGTACAATGATACACGTACTTAATTGAAGGGAAAAGTCAGACAAATAACATTAATTTTAACTCGTCTAAACATATTCCATTCCAGTTCAATGGAACACAAAGCAAAACAAACATTTCGTGATCGTGAGTGAGCTCATGTTAGGAAGGGGAAGAAGAGGTGCATAAAAATCAGTATTCTGCATGGTTGATTTTAGACTGGATTTATTGGAATAGCAGCAACAGCCACAAACTCTAACCATCACCCAAACCTCCACGAGCTCGAGCTCAAACTTTGGTGGAGGAAAAAAAAGCACGCTGGACAATGATGGACGATTTGATGTGCATGTAACCTCATTGGTGAAGCGAAATTATTTTTGCGTAATGAAGTTTAATTGAGATTATTTTGCTGGGTTCTAAAAATCTAACACGGATACCAAGATCCTTCCAATCTGTTTTGGAACATATGCTAACTTGTATATCCGGTAAGTTCATATTCCAGATTAATTTAGGAACTTTCGTAGTATTCATCCAACACATGCATATTTTAGTGAAATCAAATAGAGGTGCGGTTGTTGTGTAATGTGGCTTTTCAAGCTGTCAGATTTTCCTGGAAGTACATTTTTCACTTTCTTGAATGTATTGTCAGGGGGGCCCATGACATATACTACTGCTTTTTCTTCTTGTTGTTCATCATAGTTGTTTGGTGACTCCCGGTTTGTTCCTAGCTCTCATTAACCCCGATGTTGCGTATGACAAATGATAGAGTGGCATCATGAATATTACAAGTGTCAAAGGTCTGAAAAATCGAGTTGACTGACGTCATCGCTTTTCATTTCTAACTGGATAGGAAATAGAAGATGCACGAAGTTATAAGATTATAGTTGCAGAGGATTTTGCTCGAATGTTTTAAAATCGTATGAAGAGTTTGCTAACTGAGATGACTCATTCAAGGATGGAATAAGGGATTATAATTTGTATAGGATTTTATTTTAACAATCATTTCTTCAGCAACTCATCCATACCAATCCTTTTCTGTCATGTGTACACCTACTTCAGCTACTACATGATTTCATGCTTTCCACTCTAAATAGCATGAAATAACTGTTCGCAAACCTTGTTTCTCAAGTGTTATGTTACGTCTTTTCATTTTGAATCATCATCTAAAACCTGCTAACATCACGAAATATGCCTTTCAATATTCAGTTCATTCTGTAGTTCATAACTCCACATTGAAGTCAAACTAGAGACTTGGCTTCGCTATCTTTACTCCTTACTCTTGGTACATGTACCTGCATTTCGTTTTGGGAAAAATTAGTTTTGTCACGCGTGACATCCATACAGTAATGTTAGGTCTAGGTGTGTCTCAATTTTTTCGGATTTGTCAATCATAATACCAGGAAATAGTACATAGGTAGGTACTTCTTTCATCAAGGTGAAAAAGCCGTGGCCATGGTTGACGCCCCAAAGAAGAGTCATATAAAAGAAAGTATGCGTTACCATTGCCACCTATCTGTCTTTGATTTCTTCTCAATGCCAGCGTGAACACAACTACTCTCGAAATGAAAGATGACATAAAATTTTCATCTCACGACCAGTGGTTCAATACTATGTTGGTTCAAATGGCCAGACCCAACTGAACATTTTAATTAGCAAGAAAGGAGCTCTACTTTTAGTACCCTTTATTGTTGATAGATTTCATTTCAAAATTACCAAATTGCAAATCCGCCTATCCTAATCCTCGATTCATTACAATAGTCATGTAAGCGTGCGTGCCTATCTGAGTTCCATAATTCCATAAAAAGCTAATTTGGAATAGAGGAATTATTCAATTAGTAGTCTTCCTAATAGGGATCAACAGATGTAAGGATTTAGTATGACACATTGAAAGCCGACCGTTCTTTCCGTAGCTCAACTAAACTTCCACTACTTCTCCCATTATCACTCGAAAAACTGCATGCATGAAAAATCTTTCTCGTACTTACTTTATTAAGTGGATAACGATGCACACTTGAACATTCATCATTCACTTTACAAAATTAAATTACGAAAAATAAGAAGTATGACTTCAAATGGATAGTACGATCCCTATTCCGAAATTGAATAATAAATTACATCTTGTTTACCAAGAATTCATTATCAACAGGCAGTGATATGGTATCAGTATGGAAGTTAGGATGTCGTCGTTAGAATTTCATTATATTACAAGCTATATTGGTAAGTATTGGTGACTAGTTTGTTTGCTTGCGTCGAAAGTCGAAACAGATGCGGGCATAAAACTAGAAATGTTCTGGAAACTGTTTACTGTTTCCACATCTCTACCCACCACCATATTTTATCGGAGTATTTGTCATCCTTCAATTGTACAAAACGCTTTTCTCTCATTCAAAACTGCTGTTTCTCTTAAACAAATTAATTGTTAGTTTTTGGAAGGAAATATTCGTGGTCACGNATTCCGAAATTGAATAATAAATTACATCTTGTTTACCAAGAATTCATTATCAACAGGCAGTGATATGGTATCAGTATGGAAGTTAGGATGTCGTCGTTAGAATTTTATTAAATTACAAGCTATATTGGTAAGTATTGGTGACTAGTTTGTTTGCTTGCGTCGAAAGTCGAAACAGATGCGGGCATAAAATTAGAAATGTTCTGGAAACTGTTTACTGTTTCCACATCTCTACCCACCACCATATTTTTATCGGAGTATTTGTCAATCTTCAATTGTACCAAACGCTTTTCTCTCATTTCAAAACTGCTGTTTCTCTTAAACAAATTAATTGTTAGTTTTTGGAAGGAAATATTCGTGGTCACGGTGTGGCTCCAATTGCAGAAGCCAAAACACTTGTATCTGTTTTGTGGTTTGCACTTACTTAGGTATATTATTCCTTTATCCAGTGAGTAGCGCCAGAAGAACAAAATATTTTGTAATAAGTACGATCGTGCTTCGACAACTACTGTTGTTATTATTAAACTGTCCCTAGTTGGCTAGTGTGAGTGCATACTAGAATTTGTGACGTCAAATACAACCCATACTCATGTAAGTACCATAGGAAATACTACAAATCTTGTTATAAGGGTTTAACTTTGAAATACAATTTAAAGAATTTTCAAAGATAGAAGAATCACCGATCATGGTTTTAAATTCAATTGTTTAGTTAACCTTAAGTTGATAATGATCATGGTAGTGACTTGGCATGAAAAGAGAATGAAAGTTTGCTCGTAACTGGTTATATTTACATAGGTATGAGTAATCTTTTCAAGATCAATTTCTCGGAAAATATTTTGTGTTTGGTAATCAATTCAGCAACATTTTTGTTACGATGTCTGTTTCACATGTCAAAGTTCTTGTATATTACGTGAAGATGAATTTTTTACCTACATTCACGTCAGCATGTCGTATCATTTTGCATCAATGGTGTATTAATATATACATATTATCTTATTGTGTGAAAGGGCTGAAGGAAAATGGAAATGAAAGCATTTTGGGAAGTACAGTCATTAGTTTGGCTTTAATTATGTCATATGTAGCATGTGCGATTCACTGCGTCTCATTAAAAATGTAGAATGTACAAAATGGAATGGAAACTCCCTCCTGTGCAATGCTCCACTTGCCCTTGCACAATAAATTTGACAAACAAACAAAGCCATTTGTTTCCTAAAAAGTTTTAGTTTTGTATTGTAGTGAAACAGGGTACAGAAATGTTAAATAGCAACTTCAGTTTGGGGTGAAAGTTTCCTTTTCCATCACCTACTTACATTCTCTTCAATGAAGTGTCAGAATTAATGGGCTCATCTACCTTATTTGCCAATCTAAAGTAGTAGTATATAGCTTGCGAATTATCAAAAATTGCTTGATAAACAGTCGTTCTGGAATTGCAAATGAAGGTAAAAGGAAAACTGCATAGTAGTAGCTCTCTAAAGGGAGTAGTGAACATACATGTCACTTGCCTTGGACTTGTTTGGTAAAAATTAGATGATTAATATTAAAAAGGTCAAGAGTGTAGGCCCACGCTCATTCAGCAAAAAAAGTTTTTTTTTTGCTTTTACTAGAAGGAAATGAAGCTGATAAACACTACTACACATCTTTATGTTTATCTATATATTTGTATTAGAGAAATGGAAAAATTCGAAAAAAATAGCAATCATTATGGGTACAGCATATAAACACGATACCAGATAGTAACTTAACATGGCGAAAAAAAAGTTTTATGTGGGAATTATAAGAAAAGAAGAGCTTGAGCTAACTTAATTTATTTAAACATGCGACAGGTTTGCGTGTTCTTATTCGAAAAGAAGATAAGATGATAATAATGATGGTAGCTGTCAGCCGCATTACCTTGCAGAAATAAGGCTCTAGGTACGAACTAGTTGCCGACCGACCACATCAAGAAATTAAATGGGAAAATGCTCACAGGAAAAATGTGCTTTTCTTTCAGTTCCTTTCTCGTTTCCTGAAGAAGAGAGAAAAAAAGTAATTTGGACTGAAGTTGTTATTTGTCCAATGAGAGGAAAAAAATTAATGTTTTTATCCCCACTGAAAAATCGAGTGTATTTGTAGTAATTGGAAAAAAGTGTTCGTCTTCATGAAACATGGACACGTTCTGAAGTGTGTATGTGTGAGTATGCATATACTTATATAAGCTTTATTACTCAAGTGGATATGGTGCCAAAATAAATGGCAAACATTACTTACATTAAATATTCTGTTTTGTTAGTGATGTCATTATTCTAAAACCACACAAGACGGATAAAAGAAAATTACTTAATGTTCATGTAAGGTTTTTTTGTTACTGATTACTTACAACGAGAAAAACAATAACCCGTGGCTTGAGCTTAACTACATATTGTGTTGCAAAAAAATGGGTCTTTGGGAAGGATGGCCTCCTATAAAATACTTCAAGAATGTTTGATGTCGTGATGTAAAATCATTGAAAGATTGACATTCATTGCCACATTTGATTTGGAATTTTTTTGACTTTTGCACGAAAATGAATTTGTTTCATGTTCTATTAAAATAGGTATGTATGCATGCACAGTTCAGATGTACCTAATAATCATCATAATTTTATTATGAATTCCCTCATTTGTCCATACATCAGCAAAACTACTCTACTGCACTGCCTTATTATTAAAGGAACGTGTTATTATCTCGCCGTCAGCTCAGGCTACTGACGAACAAGGAGCTTCTCAACCCTTTCGCTATCGTCTCGTATATTAGTTAAGTTGGTACATGATTGTAGACCTTCGTCCGAACAGGATGCGTTTGATGGAAGCAATTTTTACGTTTTATTTTTTGGTCACTCTCCTCTTTTGTTTTCTTCAGTTCAATTCAAAAGAACTTGAAGAACAGTTGAAATGAGTTGAGGTGAAAGTGGGAGGGACGACTTTCATTTGATCGTTTTATGAAATATTTTTGAACTCGTAACGATATGTAGGCACTAGGTACGATTCTATCAGGGATAAAATGCGACTGACTCTATGCCCTCCTAGGGTTTTGACATCAAAGTAAACTTTATAATGCTGTGAGTAAAAATTGAATATTATTATTGATTTATTCTTGTTATCTGTCTCTCATTCTCGCGTTCCCTTACTGTCTACGTTTGTTTGATTAATGTAATATCGTCGTGGTCAGGCGAGGGTATGATGGATTTATTGATGGTATGATGGTGGTGATATGAACATGGAGTGGGACAGATGGTGAAAGTCTCACGGTACATGCATATAAAAACGTGGCTAGTGTGCATGCTTAACATATGTAAAGGCATGTAATATGACAGGCTCTGTGAAGGTATGATGGGTGTGTGGTGTTCATATTTTTAAAAAACGAAGGCAATAAGCAATAGTAATTTTTTCGCCAGCAGGTGTATAAAGTATGTACTTAGTTGAAACCCGGAGGAACATATAACTTCGGCATGTAGAAGTAAACATTATGTGCTAAGGAGAAAGAAACTGAACTGGCTTTATGACACTTTCTCCAGGCAAACTAACTATTTAGCATTGTTGCTTATGTAAATGTATGCATATATTTTGTTAGCTTTCTGAATGTTGGAAGTAATTATGTAAGTTTAAATCATGGAAATGTTACAATTCCTATTCCGATTTTAGTTTGAAGTCTTGGAAGGAAGCAATGTTGAAAATATCCGGACGTTTTAATGTTAACAATATAATAATTACTGCCTATTTATTTTCCAAGGTTTAGATTTTCTATATGTTCTTGCCCTTAGGAAATAACCAAGAAAAACAACCTTCATTAAATATTGACGACTATGGTTCAAGGCGGAAGTGACCTTGCTCCAACGTGCGACAAACTTCAACAACAAGAAACCTTTCACAATAGAATAGTGCATGAACGTGCTCTTGTCGCCACTCAAGTTCCAATGTAAAAAAGGGGTGTCCAGATGAGCCCATGCTGGATAACAAAGATGACTTGGTATAATCTCATTTCTGACAACATCTGTAATCTGCACATGCGTAGTAGAAGTTTTAAGACTGCTCTTTAATGACTCATTATAATTTATAAAGTCTTTCTATCATGTAATATTCGTAGAATTGTAAGCAAATACTTAATGCCCTAAATCTCACGCAGTATAACAGTATCCATATGCAAAATATACTCGCTTGACTTGCTACAGCTATATAGTAATTTACAATTGCAGAATTGTTTCCTTTTTCCCGTTGTTTGTAGGTATTTATTATTTTTTCTACAAATACTTTGTTTGTGAAAAAATCTGATAAAGCACGTAGTAAACCACATTACTCTGAATTTGCTTTTTAAAAAATGAGGGCATTTGGAGTTATTAATGGCTACAAGACTCCCTGATATAAATAAGTTGTTCAGCTATAGCGTGTGCAAAGGCACAATCACAACGTTTTCCACTTTATAAAAAGGATCTTTTTTTCTAAAGGGGTTTCCTGAAGGAGTAGGCACTGCTTTTTCCCTTGACTTACGCACGCACATCCTGGATACAATATAACGATTTGGTTCGGCTCAGTTTCATTACTCACCTCAGCTCAGCCAGTAGCAGCGGCAGTCCTTTTGTTACTTTGCTCAATTTACCCTCAAATTCGTCCCATACATTATCCAAACTTTCACAAAACCTTCATATGAAGTAAACAAGTTTAAAGTCTTGCTTTCTCCTGTAGGGATTTGCAAAAACCGTCTTGAAAAATAGAAAAATATTTCAAGTAGAGATTGTTCCGTGAAACTTCGATTTATTCTATGGTTTTTCTCAGCAAGTGTTTATTCTTCGAAAATCCACTGTTATTGTAAGCAACACCAACTACTGCTGCTACTACTACTATTGTTCCTACAGCACTTTCTCCAAATTTATTTTGGCGATTAATGCCTTTCGGAATAGGGATGGATGGAAGGGGAGAGTGAGATGTATGAAGATTGCAATCCATTTTCTTTTATTTTTTTGTTCCTGAAACAAAACTGAAAAGTAAATGACCTCATCGTAAAAAAAAATTGTAGTGTGGCTTGTGCCTAAAAAGTACAAACTTCATACAGGTAGTAGGTGGCTAAGTAAGTACCACTCTCCCTTCCTGAGAGTGTTGCGGGCGGGCATTTCTTTTGGCATTGACGTAGCTATGTTCATGCAAATACGCTGGAATTCTTATCACGACATCCATATCTCAGTCAGTACTCATTTTTTACGTATTATTTTTTTCTCCATTATGTCCCTGTGTAGACATGGACGTGTTCCGCTCATATTTTACACCATGATTGTAAGTGTGTTTCTACTACAATAGCACAAGTGCCATAATGTGTAGAAGTAGCGCTTACCTCTTCTTACCCAAATCTAAATTCATAAGTTTTTATAGTCGATTTACTNATCACGACATCCATATCTCAGTCAGTACTCATTTTTTACGTATTATTTTTTTTTTCTCCATTATGTCCCTGTGTAGACATGGACGTTTTCCGCTCATATTTTACACCATGATTGTAAGTGTGTTTCTACTACAAAAGCACAAGTGCCATAATATGTAGAAGTAGCGCTTACCTCTTCTTACCCAAATCTAAATTCATAAGTTTTTATAGTCGATTTACTAATATTCTTTCGTCTATTGTTGCAAATTGTTCGTATTATTGTCGCCAAATAATGTATTACATATTGAATGGCAAACGCATAAATGTCATTATCGCACTATTGAATTGTCATTTGTGCAACGGTGAAATTCAAACACAATCGATTGATATGTATTTCTTCAGTTGTTTGCTTTCACTGTACTTGTGTCGGCCGTGCCGTGTGGCTGACTAAAGTGAACATCTTCTCTCACTTGGAAATCAAATAAAACTTGAGAGCATCAAAAAGGCACATTAGCGTTAGTGCATTAAAAGTTGAAGTGGGGGCCGATGAGATGTATGTTTGTGTACTTCGTTGTTGGGTGTCACGTCATTGTCAACATTTCAGTTTCATATGTTGATGATGATGTGAACAAGTTGGAACCAAACGGTTGAATGGGTTTGAGTTAAAGTGCTTTCATTTTAGGGTGAGTGACGTTCCTGTTTTCATGTTTTCACATGCATGTGTAAAAGTTCCTTGCTACCCTCAAATTTCCAACAAAAGGTGAAATAAAAGGCCATGAATTTCGTATGTGCATCATTTCCAACCATTATCATGTGGGGTATGTTGTTTTATGTAATTTTATATAAGACATCAGTGATCAGTCCATAATTGTGAAGGTTAAATTAAGACAGGCATCCATTTTTCGTTTTCATAGTTAAACTCAATTATAAACGAAACAACATCACGTAATGTAATAGGATTGAGTTTAAATGAAATTTAGGTACTCTACTTAGTACAAATAGTTTGAAGTACATATTGTTAGGTTGGCGGAGCCGCGAAGACAGTAGTCTGGAGAATGTATTGATTGCATTGAAAACGTTGAGTGACCAATCCTTTTCTTAAAAAGTAGTTCAAGGAAAGGGATCGGAAAAAGAGCTATAGTAGTGCACTCTCATTATCAGCAAAACATGTATCTTTAACCAAATAAATGACTTATGAGTTTGCTCTTACTTTTTACTTTTGTCTATTCTATCTACCAAATAACAAATTTTTCATGAGAAACTTTTTCTTGATTTTCAGATTTTTTAAGGATTTAACTTCAGTACTGCCACAAAGGACTAAAACTGAACCACCCCTTCCATCCTGTTCAAAGCTGACGTGCCGTATTTGACGACATTGATCGTAGTTCATCGTGCCAATGATAAAGAAATTATTTTTCTTTCGATGGTCTTTTCGACGAGGAAAACCAACACGAAAATATTACTGATTTTGTTTCTCCGAAATATTTGCCACAACACAAACCAAACCACTATTATTCTTTCGTGGTCTTTTTTGGCAGCTCTCTACTTCTGAATCAGCATTCAAGACAACAACAGAAAGTATACACTTACGTTACTTGACTGCAAATGGTTTTATGACTTCCAACAGGAAATTTTTATTGAAAAAACATTTTTCCTGAAAACAAATTACCTGATGGCTACCGCCGGAAGTTGATGACATTATCTAAAGTATGTTGGTGGTTTCTTTTAAGTGATGTCTCTGATGGTGTGGTGTATGGTGACAGGAAGGAAGCAGTAAACAAAGACCTGCCATCATCGACTTCTTCTAACAACCAAGAACATGAACCAACCTGATCCTCTCATTTCTCTCTTGCTGTTTTTTGTTGATGCTTACACATTCTCTTCTTACTTCTAATGGAAGTTGTCAACACGGAATCACTGAGAGAACGAAAACAACTGGACGCAACGGCACTAACTCAAATACAATTTCTCAAGAAAAAATTTGATTTTGTATTGTTTCCTTTTGTGAGTGGTGAGAGGAAAAGTGGTAGATGCGAAGGTGTTCATTGCAGGCGCCACTCTAGCCATCCTTGTCTAGACCTAAATGAACTCTATAGTGTTCCCCAAAGTAACGTCGACCATTATTTAAGAGTGTGTGAGACGGGTGTCGGTGCTCTCCAAAGCACGGCACACCGCTCCGACGGGAAAGTCCGCAAAAATGGTAAAGTTTTACCCAAAAGGAGAAGATCGCCCTACAGGTACGTGTTAAACTTGATTTAAAATTGATTTTCAATCTTTTATTATTTAAAATCATGCTCACGAAAATCATCTTAACATTTCATGATACAATGCAATAACATGTTCTCTTCATGAAGAATCACACTCTTGGGGCGAAGTGAATCTAGCTTTAGAGTTAAGTACATAAATTATTTGTGCGTTTGGGGGAAAGTGATTTTGCACAATCAGCTACAGCCACTGAGAAAAGTATTTTTACTTATTCTTCCGTTTTTTTCTTCCAAACTTCTCGCTTCCAATACTAACTTTCCCTCTATCGACCACCAGCTGAAACTCTTACGTAGGCACAAGTTCTGTTTCAAGTAAACTATACTGGAGCTACACCTTTTACTTTTCTCTAGTACTTTCACTTCCGTTTTGGTATTTTTTCATGTCTCCAGTAGGTGTAGCATGTGTCTGAGAAACGGAAACAATGGGCGTTTCTCTTTCATTCCAAAAGTATAATGTAATCTTGTGAGCATGAGACGGCTTCATCTAGTTGTAAGGAAATTGGTATTGAATCATCATCACAAAACAACAACGGCCATGAATCATGATATTTCCATCAGATTCGTGGAACAAAATGTCACGTTGCATTGCTATACATGCCAAAATTTTATTATGGTCACGGTCATGATCATTATTATTAGCGTACGAAAGATTATTGCTGATTGAAACTTTATTGGTGTCTAGAGTCTATTTATTTTTTACAAAAAAGTTTTCCTTTTTCAAGCCCTTATTTCGTTTGTAACGAACATTTAAAAATTATGGTGTACATTCTGGGCACTGAAATGAGACCTTAGTCATATGTGAGTCACGCAATCATCAGAGCGTATCAAATGGTGACAATGATTTTCATAATAATGCTTCATGTGCATCCTTCGCATCCATCGTGTCGTAAAATTGTTTATCTTGAAATTTTTATCACTGGGACAAAATAGGAATGTATGTATTTTGATCTTTATCCATCATCTCCAATAAAGAGAAAGAGAAGAGATGAGGTCAAAGAAATGTAAAGCATTTGACACACACCATGCCATAGGGTCATAATTTTTCTAGAACATTTCCATCATCCTTGCATTCCTAGCCATCAAAAGCTTAGCTGATCATAAACTCGTTCCATATGAAGGAAATGAGAGGAAACGACGTAGGGATTGCCATCACATCGCAGATGTTTTCAATTTACGAGGTGAAAGGATAGCGCTTCTTGGATCCTAGAGCTTGTTATACGTTAATAACACGAATATTTAATGGGTCGTTTAGTTTGGCTATTTGCCCTTTTATTTTTCTCCTCTTCTGTTTCTCTTTTTTTCTTTGCAATAGTATTTCTTGCCTTACCACTTTATCTCTTCTTTTTGCTCGCCGGCGACGGACACACGTATACAGACTGACGGTTTATTGAATTCGTTTCATGTTCTCGTCCTTATTTTTTATATCCATCCTATCCAATTCATGTGTCTTTACTTCGTCTATGGGGAAAGTAAGGCCGCTTCACCATCTGCACGTTTACTTCATATCAATTTTCGAGCAGAAAAGTGGTATTTGATAATATGATAAAACATAACTTGACATACACATATAGTCTTTGCTCTTCAGTACTTTGTCTTTACTTATTTAATATTGGCAGCTTCCATTCCATATCGTAATGAAATCATTGACTATCACGTCACGTCATGAATAATTTGATCGGAAAAGGAGAAAATCGAAAACAAAGTGCGTAAAAAGTTATGAGAAGTATAAAATATATGTATATGTCTCTAAATAAGCTTATTTTATTAAAGACGGTATGGTAGAAGGTCCCATTAAAAAGCATTGACCTTCCTTCCAGAGAAAGTACAGTCATTAGCCTTTCTTAACTCTAATCTAATTATGTACATATACCGTTTTAACAGAAAAAAGCATTTCTATTCATATTCACATATTGTTGGCAGAAGTAAGTAATCAATCATTAATCATTCAAATGTACTCATTCCAGCTTAATTACATATGGAAATATGGGGGAATCAGTTTTCAATCCTCTTTGATTTAATCCGTTTTACGTAGGTTAAGTGGGCGTCATGCTGATAGGTGTGCTATGCATATTTATGACATTAATAATAAAAAGAGCATGAGAGGCTACCTAAATCCGTTCACCACTTTAGAAATAAACGATCCGGTTGTTATTCTTTGTGCATGTAATATTTACTTCAACTTTAGCTATATAAAAAAACTTAGCATGTCCTGTATTACGTTGACTTTCATTCTCGATTCTCTAAGGCACGCATGAATACACATATTATACCTAAATTAATTTTGTGGGGTGTATAGCAGTAGCCTATATTTATATGATTAATGTGCTAAATTTTCATACATTTCTGAATAAAAAAGAATCCAGAAAACCTTTTAGTATGTGGTTTTTGATGAGCTTATTCACTTTTTGCACGATTTCCGGAACTATGCATGTACATGACTGGACTGAATACGAGCTTCGAATATGGAAGGTTTTCTTGCAATTTCTGGAGAATAAAAAAAGTGAACTCTGTAAATTCATTTTATAATAAACAAGCTCCATCCATAACCGTTTAAAAACGCTTTCACCACTGCATTCCCAGGGCTGTTTTTTAAAAACTTTGATAGGACTAGGACCTTGCAAGGCACATATGTGTGGCTAGAGCTTAAGAACATTAAGTGTGAAAACCTCTACATTATAGATATAATGCCAGAAACAGAGTGGCATTAAGTTAGTTTTTCTGACAAACAAATGGAAGATATCGATTCAGACCTTCTGAGTGAGTACAGAGAGCACTAGTTACGTTACGGCTTCGGCTTCCACAACACTGCCATTCACTCTGGCGTAGAGAATGGAATTTGGCATTAAGTTAGTTTTCCTGACAAACAAATGGAAGATATCGATTCAGACCTTCTGAGTGAGTACAGAGAGCACTAGTTACGTTACGGCTTCGGCTTCCACAACACTGCCATTCACTCTGGCGTAGAGAATGGAATAGGTAATGGACGTGACACATGTATAATATATAAGCTGATGGAATAAGCCCTCTCGCTCTTATTTTCTTCTAGATGAACTTTTGCTTTTGGACTGACGAGTTTAGCTCTCGTTCATTCTCTCATTCCATCGAATATTTGCTCCATTCTGTGTTTTTGTATTATAGTTTTAGTAGAAGTCATATTGGTAGTAGCAGTAGTCTCGAAACTTTTCTTACTATACGCCTTCAACATCCTTTTAACATTTACAATGAAATGGAAAGGAGTATGAAAGAGCTATTTGGCATTCACAAAGTTCTTGTATAATTTTTCCTTGTTATTATTCCACTTACGATTTCTATATAATTTTATATCTTTGGCATTTCCTTTTTTTCCACCGCCACACACATTTTTCATATGTGCCTTTATATTTGTTCTAGATATCTCTTTTCAAAGCTTGTGCTTTCTTACAATTATAAAAGTAAATAGCTTGCTCATCTCATCGTCTTCTCCCTGAAGAAAGCCTGAGAATGCCTATAACATTTTTTCTTCTCCGGAACTTTGATAAGTGCATTTAAAGGAAAATATAGTCTTTGTCATGCATTAAGACTCCCTTCACCCTCTTTATTTGATATGATGTCATGTAATTTTCCCAGCTCGTTTCATGTCTTCGCTCTTGGGTCCTTTTTGTTTGTTTCCTTCACATTTCTGCCCTGCCCGTGTACCACTTCTTGGAAGAAATGAAAGTAATATGTCAGAGTGAATTCCCTAATACGTTAATAATATCAGATCACATGACGCAAACACTGGAATTCTATGGGGTTTCGCTCGTATTATGAGCTTTTGTGATCTGATACAAATTGGAAATGACGTGGTGGCGACGACACTTCTTCACCCACTGCTTTTGAGAAGTGGCCTGGTTTCATGAATCAAAGTTTACGGCAATAAATTGCTGGCATTTGAGTCGGCTTTGGCACGCTTTTCCTCCTACTCGCGTTCCTATAAAAACTGCATGTTTGCACGAAATGACATGCATGTAATATCACAGACGGAGCTTATAAGAAGAGCGCGTTAGAGTAAGCATAATTCCCCTATTTTCTACAAGGTTAGACCTCATATAGTTTCAAAAATCCTCTCCCATCACGTATTTTTTTTTCTTGAGTAAAAAAAACTCTATGAGAGAGCGAGTGAGTACACTTGCACCCAAAAGCAGTTGAAAATGGCATGAGTGTAAGAGGATGAGTGGAAACTTGTAGGAAATGAAAATAGTGAAGGAAGAGTCACTATCACATGGACAATTTTTTCTACACACAAAACACAGCCTCCTTTTCCTTCCTGCTCTTTCCGGCGCTCTGCTTTTCTCTGCTTCTTCTTTTTTTTCTTGGTGGGGTTTTCTGCTCTTGCTCTTTTACTCCGCTTACTTTATTTCGCAAATGTGAATGTTAGAAAAGATGACTCTTGTTGTGAGTACGTTACTTGGGTTCATTAATGGATTAGTTCTTGGCTTGTGATGATGGACCACGTTACTTGTGCGAGTGTGTCGTGTGTGGTTGTGGAATCTCGGTGGAAAAACGTAAGTACAGGTGTACGTACTTACGTCTCTACTTGTACTATGTACACAGCATAGTATCTTCATCAAGTGAGGGGAATATTTAGGCGGCAGGTGAATTATAAGCTGTGCTACATTGAATGAGAAACACGTCTTAATTTCCTGTGAAAGCAAAGTTGTGTTGTTTTGTCAGACTCGAGATAAAGAGACATTTGCCAAGTCTGTTTCGTTTGTGTCTGTCTGTGTATGTAAGCTTTATGGCTTATTTATACATGAGGAAAATGTTAATAGGTAGCATGAGATGTTTATCGTGATCTTGTCATCTTTCGTTTTCCATCATTTGTGGTTTAGGGTGCTTCACTTTTATTTCCACTTCACCAACCACTTTTTGCCTTCCCCACGTTTGACCACCAATCCCATCCAATGAATGACAAAATAGGAGAAGCAGAGAGACTTTTTATTATTTTATCGCTGTTTGTTGTTACCCTTTTGTCGTCGTGTCGTGAATTGTATTGAACTCCCTACTGAAACTAAAATTTGCTCTTCTACTTTTGTCCATGCTTTTTTTAGAGCCAAAATGTCTGTTTGTGTTTTCGTGAATTTGCATAGATATGACTTTCCTTTTTAGCCAGGTCCATTCAAAAACTTTCTTCAATGTTATGTTTTAACTTTCGGTGCTGTCATACAAGATATCGTGCAACAGAAAGCTTTTCATTCTAGATGGGAAAATCTCGTCATCATATCTTCCTGGAGATCCACTTAAGTTTTCATGGAATGGATCTTCAAAAAGCGTCATTTGATTTAGCATGAATTTCCATTTAGATATTATACATTGTCTTGTTCCTTTCACCAAGCTTTCAATTCATTTCCTTTTTTGTGCTGACATTCTCATCTCATCTCGTTAGCGAAATGAAAAAGCAATTAAGGAAGTTTGTAATATTTCCGATGAAGATGATGATGCTTTCCACAGTTTCGCTGTAATTTTTTTTATTATGAAAGGTTATGTAAAAATTGACTTTCAAGCTTGCTCCCCTTTCACCGATCAATCTTTTTGCGTGTGATCCACAATTGAATATAAAAGAGAAAGTAGGTCGGTTTTATTTTATGCATATATGTTGCTGGGAAAGCGTCATTTTCTCAATTCGAAGTATAGTCCCTACATTGTATTTGCTTTTCTGTTTTGCTTCATTTGATGAATAAGTAATGGTTCGGGGAATGAAAGAATGGAACTGACTGGGTGAAAGTCATTCGAAAAAGACACTTTGATCTCAAAGAACAACCATAAAATTTCCCATTATTACTCCGACTACCTAGAAAAAAGTATCTATATGCAAGTAAAATCCACCTCTTCTTCTTCCCATGAAGCCTTTTTTTGTGGTAAACAACTATTCAAAAACAAGCAGTATTGGTGTTTTTTTTTCTCATGAAAATACGCAACCACCTTCTCTGGCTTCATAGGCTATCACTTTCTCGACCTGTGAAAAGAGACTGATAAGAAAGAGAACTGGGAGCTTGAACTATTTCATTTGCTCTGACACAAACAAGAGTTGCAAGCAAGCATATCATAATAATAGTGGTTTTCCTTTGTGTTTTTTTTTTCAAGACAAATCCTCTATATTTTTTTTGCTTGCAAAACTATTTTTTTCTTGTACACCTTCCCCGCAGCTTACAATGAATAAGTAAACAGCTTTCCCAGTTCCATCACAACATTCATTCACTTGTTCGTTCGTTCGTACGTAAGTCGTCGTGCAAAAAAAAATACAGCTTTCTTCATTGTCATTTACTCACTTCACTTTCTTAACAGAAAAACTGACTATGAGACGCAATATGTAATGTCGTTGAAAGTTGTGAGTTGTGAATTTGACAGTTTCACTTCGCCCAATGTGTTTGTGCTTCAAAAATAATGTTGTATAACTGGAGTTGTTGAGCTCCACCACAAATCATTTCATGCATAACACACATTACGATCGGGACGGGAGTGATGGAAAACGTCAGCAAAAATAAAATTATGGAACACGAGAGAGTTGCCATTACTGGAGAAAGTTTACATTTTAATGCCATTTGCACAGGAGTCATTTTCTTCTGAATTATGTAGCTAAACATGCCTAAGCATTCTAAAAAATTAAAGAAAGTTTTGCAAAAAAATAAAATGTTCTATTTATGTAAATTTTGATGGTCAACAATAGTCAACATGACTGGTCAGTGGGACAATAACTTGCATTATGGAACTAATGTTGGTTTATGGAAATGCATGAATTGAACAAAAGCAGTTTTAGTTAGGGGTCATGATGGGTTAAATTACATTAGATTGGATTGGACATGCTATATGTAACGTCTTCAACTTGTCACCCAAAGTGAAGAAAAACACCTTCCTGGCATTTCAAGAAGACGCCCAATAAATTCTCATCAGAGGAAGCGGAAAATGAATTGGCAAAAAGGAAAGGGACGATTGGAGAAAATTAAATTATGCTTCAGGGGAAGTCCTCTTTCTTCAATTGACTATTCCATTTCTCTTCGAATGACTGCCTATAATATGCAATAGCAATGTTATTAAGCGGTTGAGTGCACTCTTTTCCTACTTTGTTAATGATATTTGCATATGGGCGAAAATATGGCAAAAAAAGAAAAATTATGAAATGAGGTAGAGTGAAAATGTGAAAGAAAAACAAGAGGGAAGAAAAGGGAAATGAAAGGAAAAATGCATTTTTATGATTATTTCTCGACAATGTTATTGTGGTCGAGTGAAATTGGTTGGTTGGGCTGGCAGAAAGTAAAATAAGCAATAATAAAAGAAGGAAAAGAAAAGAAGGAAGGGAAAGAGAGGCAAAAATTATGAGTTCGGAGAAGAACGAGGTAGTTCATCGAGTATTTCCCTCATCGTCATCATCATCATCTTCAACGACGGGCCGAAGGAGTAAGCTTCTACTGCATCAACAACAGCAGCAGCAGCAAAACCATGTCGCTGTTTGTAGTGTTGTTGGAGACGGTGTTGGAGGCAGTGCTGCTGTTGGTATTGGTGGTAACAACCTTATAGGAAACATCAGTAGCACGACGACGACTACAACAGGCCTATTTCTTGGCTCTTCCATTCCTTCCAGTGCAAATTCAACGGCAGCAACGTCGAGAGTGAAAGCCAAATTGCTGATTCGAAAAGGTAACAATAACTCTGGAAATAATGAAGGGAGTAATGTGCTCTACCGTCCTCCTCCTCATCATCAGTCACCGTCATCCGCAAGAAGGGGACAAAGGCACCGGAAAATCTATTCAAATCCTGTGGTTGGTGTAATTAGTGCTTCTGGAGAAGAGAATGAATATTTTCACGGAACTGATCGTACAGGTGCTCCTGCAGTAGACTGTTTCGAAAGTAATCGATTGTTTATAAATTCTGGTTATCATCAAGATGGTGGTAGCGGCGGAGGTGGGCATAGACCTTCCTCGACCTCTACTTCAACAACGCAGAGAGGACCAAGTCCTTCCTCTAGTTTTGGTGGATGCGATCGAGTTGTGAAGCTAACGACGAAAGTAACCACCCTCGAAGAGATTATACGGTCGCAGGAAGAGCAGAGTTTGTTGAGACCTCCAGCAATTATGATGGAAGATAGTGAAGAGGGCAATATTCGCATTGTCGAGGGGGAGGAAGTCGAGGTTGGCAGTGATGTTGGTATTAGATGTAATAGTACTTCTCCAGCTAGTCAACCGAAAAAGTCGGTGCAATTTAAACGTTTTGTGAATAGTAGCAGTGGTAGTGAAGGTGGTAGTGGTGTTGGCGGCAGTGGACGGGCAGTTATGTCTGCTCCTCCGGCAACATCACCATTATCCAGTAGTATAGGTGCTAGTGGTGGCCCATGTTCTTCTTCTTCCTCTGCGGCAATCCCCATTCCCGGTTGTTCAAAAAGTCATCAAGGGTCTTCTTTGCTTTACAAGGATAATCCACAGATTAAAATATCAAGTCCTGGAGACCGTCAAAGACTTCGTTCAACGAGCGGAGGAGATGCTAGTGAAGTCCTCAGTAACATTTCCGCTGATGACCAGAACTCTTCATCAGATCCCAATAGTGAAGATGGAGATCATGAAATTATAGACGATAATGTTTTAGCTGGTACTAGTGGACCCCCTCGAACTAGTGCCTGTCGACGTATTTGCTGTTATTGTTGTTGCTGTTGCTTTCATCCGTCTTCATGTTGTCGTGATGCCGTTGGTAAACATCACCACCAGGGAAATTATTCTCAGGGACCCGCTATAGATTCAGAACCTGGTGGTGGTGGAATTGGTGCTAGTAGCACTTTGGGAGTTGGGGGATCCACGGCTTCAGCTGCAACTGTTACCACATATAATGTCGAAACCTCCACGGGATCATCATTTTATCATCGCGTTACTCCTTTTTTACCGCTGTGTCTTGTTAGTATATTTGGCTTCATTTCAAAAGTCTCTTGGGGTCTGGTTGAAAGCCTTTTCGGTTTCAACCGTACTTACGCAGATCATAATAAAGAAGGTATGACATCAAAAGCGACCTATTCATCAATTCTTCATGTTATTAGTTATGACCTTCGCATTTTATAATGCCATCTTGGGAACCTAAAAACTTAGAACATGTTATTGCATTGCCACTTTATTACCGTCAGTCATTAATATTGCTTAAAATTAAACGAGCATGACTTTAGAGAGTATTAAGCCAATAATAATTTTCCTGATGTTTGTAACGGTTTAAAGTGCAAGTTGTATGTGTCTTCTTTCAGAGGCGGAGAGAAGAATTCGAGCCAATGACCCACAGTTCAACGCTAATTTTTTGTATGCTGTAAGTATAAAAACATAATAAAAGTACTGGTAAAACGATTCCTTTTTCGTCACTAGAAACATTTAGGAGAACTTCTTACTTTTTTATAAGTCTTAAGTAGGACGTTTCTATTTTTCGTTCGTCACTGTAGTGGACATTAATTTTTAAAGACGTTTTTAATGACATTATCGTTTGCATGTGCTTTCCGCAACATGCAACTGCCTCGTTTTTCTTTTTTACAGAACAATTACATTAAAACGTCCAAATATACTGTGGTCACTTTTCTTCCTCTGAACCTCTTCGAGCAATTCCAACGCTTGGCGAATTTCTATTTTTTATGTCTACTGGTGCTTCAGGTAATGAAATGAATGCAATTGGAATGACAATGACATGGTTAGCTAATCTTTTTAGGCTTATCTTTAATTTTGTTTTAATGAACGACATGTCGCTTTTTGTCAATATAGATGATACCTGTGATTTCTTCGCTTACTCCGTATACTACTGCGGTTCCTTTGATGCTGGTGCTTGCACTAACTGCAGTTAAAGACGCCTATGATGATTACGTAAGTATTAGAGACTTGTGCTGATGTCAAAATCATTGATTTATTAATTATGGACGGGAATTTGCATCTGACAATTTGCAATTTAATTCGCAGCAAAGACATGTTAGTGATTCTCAAGTGAACAATCGAAAGTCGCTTGTGCTAAGAAATCACAGGAACAATTGGGTTTTAAAGGAGGAACGGTGGTACAAGGTACAAGTAGGTGATGTAATTCGTATGGAGAATGACCAATTTGTTGCAGCTGACGTTTTGTTGCTGTCAACTTCGGAACCCAATGGCCTTTGTTACATTGAAACCGCCGAGCTAGATGGGCAAGTGACCTTTCAATATCTAAAAATAATACCGAACTTCCGCTTTCTGGCATTCCTCGACGAAAACGAAAGGCTGTAAATTATATAATGCATTTTATTATTGCAGAGAAACAAATCTAAAATGCCGCCAATGTCTTTTGGAAACTGCGGAAATGGGGCAGGATCCCTTGAAATTAGGTTCTTTTAATGGTGTTATTGTGTGCGAACCCCCAAATAATCATTTGAACAAGTTTGAAGGATATCTGGAATGGAATGGCAAGCGGTACGTCCATGTTTCTTCGTTGCCTAATTGAACTTATCATGAATCGATTTTTGTAGGTACCGAAAAGTCATTGCCCAAGTAAGGAATGTTTATTTCCTGTAGATACCCACTGGACAACGATAAGATCCTTCTCAGAGGTTGTATTCTGCGAAACACGCAATGGTGCTACGGTGTTGTACTCTTCGCTGGTCGAGATACAAAGCTTATGCAAAACTCTGGGAAAACCAAGTTTAAAAGAACTAGTATCGATCGCTTGCTCAATTTCATTATACTTGGAGTAAGTGGCCCATTTTATGATTGTTTTTATTTGTAACAGTTGGCAAACTAGAGTGGTTTTTGTTAATGAATGATGACCATGATGATGCGTGTATTATATTTGGACTTTCGTTTTTCTCAATTTTCCACAGTACATTGATGTCAGAATTTTTTATATCTTTTTGTCTGTAAATAACATTCTGTAAATCTTTGTGTGGGGTTATTTATTTTTGTTTGTAGAATATAATGACTTTCAACAAGTGTTCTATTGCTGCTAAAAGTTATGGAGAAGTGATTGATCCAAGGACAGGAGAAGCCATTGAGACCATAGAGGTACGATTTTCATGGTTTGCAGTCCGTGCTTTAAGTGCATTCAATCTCTTTCAAGGGGTTTAGTGTTTTCTTTCTACTTTCACCAGAAACTTGTTTGTTGTTCGCGAAGTAAGACAAGCTTTCACTAAAAGTAAGGTGTAAAATGTTTCGGTGATTTTGAAATGGTTTGCCTCATACCGTAATTTTGTAAATATGCTCCCTTCGTATTGATCCAAACTCTGTTTTGTTACTTTGTAAAACTGCACTTTTGTAAATACGAAACTCGTAAATTTTCAGCAGACCATTCATAACTTCCAAGATTCTCCGCGCCGTAAATAGTGTATTACGGGTCTGTAAACGTTATGTATTTATAGTGTTTTGTTTGACTTTTCTTTCTGTTTTTGTAGTACTCTTGGTGTAATAATATTTTCTGTAACGTTGTTTCATGTAGTTGTTGTTCTTTCGTAATTTTGTAAATATGCTCCCTTCGTATTGATCCAAACTCTGTTTTGTTACTTTGTAACTGCACTTTTGTAAATACGAAACTCGTAAATTTTCAGCAGACCATTCATAACTGCCAAGATTCTCCGCGCCGTAAATAATGTATTACGGGTCTGTTAACGTTATGTATTTATAGTGTTTTGTTTGACTTTTCTTTCTGTTTTTGTAGTACTCTTGTTGTAATAATATTTTCTGTAACGTTGTTTCATGTAGTTGTTGTTCTTTGAAATTCAAAGTTAGTAATTTATTTATTTTATTTTTTAAAAATAATTTATTATTTTGTTTTAAAAATTGATTAATTTTATTCCTTCCTGCATGACAAGACGGAGGAGAAAGAGAATGAATTGATGGCGGATCAGAAGTCAGGAACTGCAATTGAAAATCAGAGAAAGCATTCCCTATTGTGTGGGCTTGAGCGTGCCAATAGTCCAGAAACGGAACTTTTGCAACCAGCATCTTCCTTCAATATACCTCTGCATGAAAATACCCATGTATGATGATGACGTGATTGGTGACTGAATACGCATGATTTTTGTTTTTCGTTACCGCAGCTAATTCTAGGGGAAAGATAAATTAATAGTGAAAGCTCTCATAGACCATCTCTAATGGAATTTTTAATGCCTTTAACTTATAGATGATAGGCTGTTAAATGCATGATTTAACCGGTTTAATAACATTATTAAAAGCAATGCATGTTCGGCTGAAAAGCGGAGCGGTAACATTAGACTTTCTACAAACTTTAGAAGCGTGTCATTATATAAATACAGATATTAAATAGAAAAACATAAATGGCCTTCAATAGACCTCCTTGGGGTGTACCTAATTCATTAAGGTTTTCATGGCTAACATTATTTTTGTGAATAAATTTCAGACTCTGGCCCCAGTGGACTTCTCGGGGAATCCACATTACGAGCAGAAGTTCCGCTTCTATGATCAAACTCTCTATGATGCAGTGAAAAACGGGAATCCTGATGTTCACCTTTTCTTTCGTCATTTGGCTCTCTGCCACACAGTGATTTCTGAAGATAGAACCGGTAAAAACAACAGATTTAACATAAATTAAATTCAGGCAGCGTCATGGGAGTTGTAGTTAGAGGATGATTTTGTTTTGCCTTGAGCATGTAAAAGGGGATGCACCCTGCTGCCCCATGTCGTCGTAAATCCTCTCGAGGAGGAAATATCCAGTGTTTTTAGGTTTCATGTATATGGATGCATGAAAGCTCCAATATAATAACTGTTTTTTCTTTTTGCTTTTGTGCTTAGGCAAACTGGAATATCAGGCGCAATCACCTGATGAAAACGCCCTTGTGTCCGCAGCCCGGAACTTTGAGTTTGTGTTCAAAGAACGAAGTCCTGATAGCATCACAATCTCTGTGTTAGGGAAAGAGGAAGTTTACGACTTGCTCTGTATCCTTGATTTTAACAACGTACGGAAGCGAATGTCCGTTGTTGTCCAGCGGGAAGGGAAAATAATGTTGTTATGTAAGGGGGCGGATTCCATTGTTTTTGAAAGGTTGAAATCTGGCAGTGACGATTTGCGAAATAGAACTCAAGAGCACTTAAATGTATGTTAAATGTAGCTATTTAAAAAGCAAATTTATTTTATGGTAATGGCCAATGAATAAATAATTCTACTTCTGGTGCAGAAATACGCTGGCGAAGGACTGAGAACACTAGTACTTGCCGTAAAAGAATTAACCCCCGAATATTTTGAAGACTGGAAAGCACGTCATCACGAGGCTGCAATGAGCCTGAGTAATCGCGACGAGAAGTTGGATGCAATTTACGAGGAGATCGAGAGAGATATGACTTTAATTGGTGCTACTGCTATAGAAGATAAGCTTCAAGATGGTGTTCCAGCCTGTATTGCTAACCTTTTGTTAGCGGGAATTAAAGTGTGGGTGTTGACTGGAGACAAACAGGGTAAGTTGGCTGCATGCATGATGTTATGGTCGTTTTTAATGCAGATTTGTCCATTTGTCTTGAAATTCTTTTCTTTCTTTTTTTTACAGAGACGGCTATAAATATAGGGTACTCGTGCCAACTTCTCACGGACGATTTGAACGACATTTTTATTGTGGACTCTGCTTCGTTTGAAGATGTGAAAACACAGTTACTTAAATATCTTGATGCGCTACAGAAAGGCTCTTGTGCCTCAGTAGACAACCAACGACCAGGGGATGTGAATATGGTGACATTTACAGACTCTGAAGGCTACCATCCCGGTGATGACTCCGAAGGGAATGGTGGCTATGCTGTCGTGATGAACGGACATTCCTTAGTCCATGCTCTGCATCCTCAACTAGAGCAACTCTTCCTGGAGTTGGCTTCTAATTGTATGTCATGTCTTTCTCACAAAAATATAAATGTCAAGGCAAACAAGCCTTTTCCCTTTCATGAATAATTATTGCAAATGACCGTTGTCCTGATATCATTCATGTTTGTGACCACAAGGTCGAGCCGTGATATGTTGCAGAGTGACTCCACTTCAGAAAGCCCTGGTGGTGGAACTAGTTAAGAATTATAAGAGAGCTGTGACTTTAGCCATTGGTGATGGTGCTAATGATGTATCCATGATCAAAAGTAAGTTGGAGAACATGATTAATATGTAGACAAATCGAAATTGCTCGTATTGAATTTCATCTCTATCTTTTCATACTATTGTCTTATATATTAAACTTATAGCCGCGCACATTGGGGTTGGAATCAGTGGTCAGGAAGGTTTGCAAGCAGTCCTTGCTTCTGATTACTCCATTGCACAGTTTCGTTACTTGGAAAGGCTATTGCTCGTCCATGGGAGATGGTCTTATTATAGGATGGCAAAATTTCTGCGTTACTTTTTCTACAAAAACTTTTCCTTCACTCTGACCCACTTTTGGTACGCGTTCTTTTGTGGATTTAGTGCCCAGGTAAAATATTTATGTTTGTTTCAATTATTGGTTCCGAAAATTGAGAAAATCTTCCGTATTGGGGCAATGAACAAATGGGTTCTAAAATATGGGAACCCCAGAATAATGATAGATCCCGTTTTTGGCTTATATGGAATAATGGAATACTATTTTAAAAATCTTATTATTTTTTAAAATTCTAGACTGTGTTCGACCCCATGTTTATTTCCGTTTACAATTTATTCTACACTTCGCTGCCTGTACTCTCCATTGGAGTATTTGATCAGGACTGCAATGACGATAACAGCATTCGCTATCCGAAGCTGTACGCGCCTGGTCACTTAAATATACTTTTTAATAAGAAAGAGTTTCTAA
>JAHZMX010001740.1:2607-23603 GCA_027743895.1 Seira musarum | reverse complement strand
AAAAAAATCTGTTGAAATTTGGACAGTCAAAAAAGTAAGATCTTGTCATGAAATTGTAGACTACGGTAGAAATAATGACTTTTAGACGATGATGAAATAAAAATCTATTTTCACAATTTTACACCATTTTTTATTGATACTAAACTCATTGTACATATTATACAGAATGGAAGCACTCAATAAATATTGACTACCATATTTTTAGAGAATTTATTAATGAGACCCCACAATTCCTCCCCCAGCACCCCCCGCTGAACCCGTCAAATGAGAATGATGATGATGAGCGGCGGCATGATGATGGTATCCTACACTCTGTGTCGCATTGCCCCCAGAGTTTGGTCCATACAACCTACTCAGAGGAAACAAGCTTTCACTTCCAGCTCCACTTGGAGCAGCTCCCGCATTACCACCGAGAACCATCCCTAACCCTCCTGGAATTCCTCCATAGTGGTTATTCTGATTGTTCACTGTGGATGGGCCATGATGATGTTGTAAATTATGTTGGGGAGGCCCTTGCTGAGATGCAGACAATTTTGCATTTTCATTCGCAATTAAATCTGAGTTGTTCGTGTTTTCTGGGACCATTTGGTTTATTGGCGTTTCCAGACCTTTGATAAAAAAATATGGGGCATTGTGAGAAAATTAAATTTTAATTATTCATTAAGTATTTACTTACCTGGGTTGAGGGTTTGGCTGCGGAAGGGTTGTCGTAGGATTCCTTACTCCCCACATCACATCCGGGATCACATCAGGTCCTTGATGATGATGATGATGGTGAGAATGCAAAGAATGATGGCCAGTTGCTGCAGTCGTTGATGAATAATAAGAAGCAGAATTTCGTTGATTAGGATTGTTTTCTCCCCACATAGAAATACCAGCAGCGGTGGCTGCTACAGCAGCATTTAAAGCGGAAACTGAATTCGTATTATCTGAGCGTATTAACGCTGCTGCCGCCGCAGCGGCCGCGGCAGCCGCTGCTGCAGCAGCTGAATGATGATTTAAATGTTCGGAATGATTATAAAACTGACCCATTTGAAATAAAGATTGAGAAATTGCACTACTACTGTGCGCGTGATGCTTGTTATTCACACTTTCACCGGATTTTGACGATGAATGAGGCTGTTTGGCCATTTAAGAGCATTGCAGGATCAGAAGAATTTTATTTTCTTCTGGACAATATCTGGAATGGATGTGCAGTCTCCAGAGATCAAAAATAGAATGGCGACAGATGAAGGAGAAAGTAAGGAGTAAATTTTTTGGGAGGAAAGTGGCTAATGCATTGAAGGGATTATACCATATCCCACACGTAACAAAGCTAAAGGGAAGTCTCCTCCAATATTTGTTTTTAGAAAAGTTACAATTTGGTTGCGCAATATGAAATCATAAAGTCATTTACTTGCTTCGTTTGATGCAGAAGGTGAAAGCTAGTAAAAAATGCAGCTGTTGTGCAACTGCAACTTTGATGGCAAGTGTAATTATTCCTTGTCATTCATCATGGTTTTTGGGAATAAATCTTTCCATTTTTACGCATTATTTTGGAAATATCAATCAACAGCTGAAGATAATTATGAATTGGTTAGAAAAAAAATACAATTATGTAGGGTTGAACAAGTGAATTGACAAACAACAAAGCATAACATTGGTTAAAGAATTCCGAAGTAAATATGACTGAAAACAGTATGAGTTTTTGATTTTTGACTAATTCCATTTATTTATTGGTATACCACACAAACCTATATTTTTTGCTTGATTTTCTACTCTTTCTTAACAAAACAAGTTTTCATTTACGCAACAAACCCCTCTCGTCCTTTCCTTGTTCATCTGTACCATGTCAAATTAGCCAACATTTTTCTGCCACTTTTTCTAATAAAGTGTTGTCAGATTAGTTATGGAGAGGCAGGAAAAATGCTAATATAAAACTGATTCATCATATCAAGAATCACTCCCCATCATCCGTATTGTGTGCTTTTATTGACAAATTAAAAGGGAACACACACACGCGTAACTTTTTGACACGCTAAGTAATCGGATTATTTTTTTCATAAAAGGAAGGGATCTTTTCATGAGGGTTACATTTTTTATTGAAACAATAACAAAACAAAGAATAAACTTTGAAAATTGCACAGCTGGAAGCCTTTATTGAAGGATGAATGAAGGACAGTTCCTATTCATCTTGATACAAGTGCTTAAGTTCCTGTGATATCTAATTTTGGGGAAATATGAGATTTTTTGGAAATTGAATTGTGTGTGGCCACACGACCAGAGTTTAATCGGTTTGACATTTTAAAGTTTTAAAGAATTAAGTAGGGCTTACGGAAAGTTTGAGCTTTTAAATCTATTTTGCCACCACTACATATCAAATTACAATGAAAGTATTGTAGATTCAGAATTTTACAGTTTGGAAAAACGTGTTTCGTGAGAAAAATGGAGATGTGGATTTGTCGAAACAAAATATTGATTTGATGTCCCATGTTATCTTTGTTGCAATTTACAATTAATGTTTGTTTTTATTAAGATTCTTCATTTTGAGAAATTAAAATTATGATTCGGAGCAAAGAAAGTAGGGTTCATTCATTTACAAAATAAGGAGATGGACGAATACGGCAAGAAAAATACAATTTTACTCGGGCTTACAATATGTTACCGATTCATTTTCTTGGGTTTTTCTACAGCAAGAAACTCTAGATTCCCCCACAAAAATAATTTCAGTTTTGTGTGTGTGATGTGAACTTCCCTTACTCCCATATTAAACATGCTCTCCGCAGCAAAACCTTGCTTTCATCCCTACTTTCCGTCCCTAGAATAAAATCCTGCTTCTGACTCTCCTCTCGCAATCAATAAAAAATAATAAAAACTTTGCTTCGCCTGCCTGAACCAGCTTACAGCCTTCTCATTGGCCGAAAATCATGCTGGAAGATGTTTCTCCCATCCCATTTTCTGCAGATGTGACAGAGTAAAAAAACTTAAAAACTTAAAACCCACACTTCTTGTTCTTATGCTTGCTGAATGCAAAGAAGACTTACAGATTGAAAATTCTTATACAAAATGTAGTTAACTTTTTTATTTTTGTTTTACATAAAATCTTTGCGTCAAAGCCCCATACACCCATCTTTGTTGTGAGCTTTAATAATCGTAGAAACTAATATTAATTTTTAAATAAAAAATTATCTTTCGTTCTGTTTAAAGATGTATCGTAGTGTATGGAGGCGGTGGGACTTCGCCTTCATGCTCGTTTAAATCAGGCTTCTTTTCATCTATTTCTGAAGTTGTTTTTACAGCTACGTCATAGGCAGGAGCTAACAGGAAATTAAAACAATTGAGAAAATTTAATGAACTTTGTTCAATTGAAATATAATCTGATTGAATTAAATTAAGAAAGCTTACGTGTATCATATAGCATGGCATGCATGTACGCTGCGTTATTTGGTCCGTTATTTGATTCCCCGCTTCCGTTCTGCGAATTAATAGGGTCTCCATAATTGTACGAAGGAACTATGATCGTTTCTCTGTAAATCAGGGCTCCTGCTTGTGCATTCAGATCTGTAATTAGTAATAAATGTAAAGTATGTACAAATGTCAATCAACTGTAATATGTGCACTTCAAGCGTACATTTTTTCTCCTTTTGTAGCCTCCAGAATAAAAGAAACATGAAGGTTGCAGGAACAATGAAACTTAGAGCGATGACAATTGTCAACCTTTGCAAAAGATTATGATATAATTAATTAATTAAATAAATCAGCAAAATCCAATGATAATTTTTTAGGTGCTTTTCAATTAGAATCTTACTGTCCTAGCACTTTGCAGATATCGATGAGGAAAAGGATATGGTGTGGGCACACGCTCTGTGGTTGTGGATGATGATGAAATGGCTTCGTCCTCTTCAGATGAGTCCCTAGAATTTGAAAGGGACTCATTTCCAAATTCTTGAAGTGAAGGGATGCTGACAGAGTTGTTTTGAACTTTGACATTTTGTTCACTATTTGAGCTTAAATCATTTGAAGTTAAATTACGGTTAACTGGTGTCAATAACTGGGCTGCATCCGTCACAATTACAACTGAATTTGTAATAACAAGTAAGACGAATGGAAGTAGAAAACGCGTCTTTTTAGACATTTTTAGATGCTATAAATATCGACTTTTTAAATTTAAAGAGGATATTATCATTGCAACCAAACGAAAGAATCATAGTGTAATTTAGTGTATTGTATTTTGTACGTAGGCATAATGTTGGGTTATCATCATCATCATCATGTGCAAGTGTTATCAGTTATGGTATTACAATGTTGTACAGGAAGATTCACAATGACGTATATTGTATGAATTCGCAATATCGCAATAGGCGTTTTCCATGTCATGATCACGGTCACAACAATCTGTTATGATAAGGTGTGATAATATAGCTTATTTGCATTAGTTCAAGCCAACACAGAGTTGTAATGGAAGATAAAAAAAATTATCTTCGTCACAAAATGAGGAATTAATTATGAAAGTTTTTTCTCTCCTTCATGCTTGAATTTAAAAAAAAAAAACAGAAAGTTTTTTCTGTGAAAGAAAGACTCAAGATGAAATTGGGGTGAACTGAGACTTTCAGAGGATCATAAGAATCATAAAATGTTATGAAAGAAATACGTAAAATCAATGTTTGAGAATTTTTTCATTTACAAATTATAATTGCAAATGAATTAAGTAGAAACTATGATTAATGTGTAATTTTTTAACTACGAAATGAAGTACATAAAAATAGTATGAAAAAATTAATTCTCAAAATATTATTGGTGAGTCTCAGGCAGTTTAAAGCTAGGAGTATAAGGTGGTGGAGGTGGCGACACATCTGGCTTCAGGCTGAGATCATCATAGGCTGGAGCTAAATTGCGGATTGTTTTTATTTTAGCAACTAAAAATAGCGTTCTATATATTTGTACGCAAACTAATGTTTTTGATGGACATACGCAAGTCATTCATTTCATCATATTCACATCTACCGGATGCAGATTGTTCACTTGCCCCGGAGATACGCGGAATGAATATAATAGTTTCATTATTATTTCCACGCTGAAGATAAACTGTAAAGAATAAGTGAGGTTGAGATAATCCTAAATCAAGGGATCGATAGATTTGATACAATAGAATAGAGCTTACTATGATTTTGTGTCCCATATTCCCAAACGATGAAATCACTTTCACGACTTCCTCGAGCCCGTTCAATTCTAATGGAACCTCCAGAAGAAGACAAATACCATCCGCATACAACACAACAGATTGAAACTACTCCAAAGACACCGGCTGCGCATCCGATGAATACGAGGATTTTTAGTAGAATTCTTTTGTAAATAATAATTTCTGTATTTTTTTATTTAAAAGCAGTAACTGCAACCATTACCGAAAAACGAACTTACCCTACTACAAATAAAGAATCTCCATCGTACTCTGGATACTGGCTGTAAAGAAACGTTTGACTAGAGGAATCCACATTGATTATTTCTTTACTATGATCACCATCTCCAACTACCTTTGTCAGATTTGCAATGTGATTGAAGTACTCCCTCTCTGACAAACTTAATCTCGCCGAAACATTATAAAACCTTTGGAAATTTATTCCCCTCGTAATGTCTGATGGCGATGCTTCTTCTACACAAACTATGAAAATAAAAAGTAATAAAATTGCCACATATTGAAATTTGAACAACATTTTAAACAATTACTATTTAGAACAAAATATTTTTTAAAAATCCAAACATGCGGAATGTTCAGGTCTAGTACTAATCGAAATACTTCACAGAGTCATGAAAGTAATATTTACATTTCTGTGACTCATTTCCATTATTGTAAAGGACATATCATGGCGATGGCGCTTTGTCGATAATTTACTTTGTGAGTAAATTGTGAACAAGAGCAAACGTATATACCTCAAAAGGCGTAAAAAATACAAAATTTTATCCAGTTTTACACATTATCCTATCCTCTACTGATTATTGGAATATACTGCATGATTATGATAAGCTGTATGATCTTTAAATCCATTCTATCCATAACAAATGCCATCAAAGGTAATTGAAAATTACTTATCATTTAAAACTGTCATTGAAAGTACAAGTAGACTAGCAAAGGATATATTATTATGTATGTGTATTGAAATGTAATGCAACGCATTAGTAATAGTATGTAATTCATAGTTCTGACTTGCCAAAAAGTGTAAAGTTTTACACTTCAGCTTTTTCCCTTACATCCTGCATTGCAAAAATCATAAACGCATATTTGTATAGGTATTTGATCTTCGACGAACAGATACCAATACATGGGAATCATGAGAAATGAATGTAAATTCTACGAATTTTTGCTAAGAAATTCTGCTTCAAGCAACAACAGCTAAGTAAATGAAAGTAAGAGGGCCGGATGACCCAAGAGACTTTAATAAATACTTGCTCAGTGTGACATTTCAATTTCATGTCCCTTTACTTATAAGGGCTCATATTAATTCTTTAGAGATAAGTGCACGTGACTTGATCATCATAGCACATGATTCAGAATACTTTCCGGAATTTTTTCATGTATATAAATACAACAGTAAAGTACTTATCTATAAGATAATTGGGCCAATAATCAAATGATTTGCAGAGCATTGGGTACAAATAAACTTGACAAAGATCGTTGTTCCCTCTCTAAGAAAGCATCCAAAAATAAAAATTGCTAGCTGGACACATCAGAAATGAAGGGTAAACCCCAACTAACCCCCATTTTTCTTGCATAGGTAAATAATCATATTCTACTCTGATGAGCATGGAAGATTACTGACCGACTTAGAGCGCCTTAAAATCAAGACACGAAGAACTTTTTGAGAGACAGTCTTACTAGCCAGCCATCAGAAGCTTGAGTTTTACGTTCAGATGCAAAATCCATTTTTTTCAGAATGAACTCTGTAGTGATTTCCGAAATCGGGACCAAAAGAATAAAATGGGTTTGTAAGTGTCCAGCATAACATTTAAAAAACTAAAAAAAAAACAATTTGAATTTAAACAAATTCATCATAGATTCGTTTTAATTTCCACCAGTTTGGACTATTATCATTTTGTTTCCGGTTCTGACCTACCAGTACCAGTCAACCGTGACAGTTTACGTCTTTCCTCCAGCTAACTCATGTCTTTTTGTTGCCTGCTGGACAAACAGTACCACTGCTCCATTTAACGAATCGCATTCATTCATGGAGACTAGCGAAATTTCTTGGTTCCTGGAGACAGTTCCCCGAACACCAGCTTATAATGATGCCTACTGGTGTAGGGCTAGAATGGGAGGCAATCTTTTGGTTCGATGGGCTGTTTATGGAGATAGTCAAGACAAGAATAGCTCTGAATGGATTGTCAACTCCCGTGGGAGAAGAAGGCTAGCCTTAAACGGGAGATTTATGGATGATAACCGAGGCTCATGGTTAGTGTTATGATGTGATTATGGGAATAATTAATTTTTGATCTTTAAGGATTCTTAGAGATTTTGTGTTTTAATAGGATTGTCACCTAATAACTTTGTTTTGGACTTCGTGGCGTCCATTTTTATAGTTAAGTGAAAAGTTTATTTAATCTTCTGTTTTATATTTTTCCTTTTGTAAAAATTGTACAAGTTTGAGAATTATATCTGCTTTTAACATTATTAAATACTTTCAGTACTTATCAAGACTATTGACTCAAGGTGTTGTGACCGATGCATTTGTATTTTCCTTGTTGTCGTTCACAATATATTTTTGGGGCCAATTTCAGTAAGATCTGTGTCACCAGCCACAGCGTGTCCAGTGAATGGAGGGGCTACATGCGAAAAATGATTTCGAAGTAAAATTTAATATATCATAGTTTATTGTTCCGCTCTAATTTACATACATACATCATAGTTTATTTAAAGAATGTATTTATACATGTGTATTGAAATGCAATGCAACGCAATAATAGTATGTAATTCGCAGTTCTGTTCTGACTTGCTAAAAAGTGTAAAATTTTCACTTCAGCTTATCCCTCACATCCTGTATGCAAAAATTATAAAAGCACATTGGTATGGGTATTTGATCTTCGACGAGCACACCGGACACCGGTGCATGGGAAATATAAAAAAAATGTATGAAAACTCTAAGACTTCTACCAAGAATAATAGCCAAGTGAATGAAAGTAGGATGCTTTAATAAATATGGACTTGGTGAATACGATACGACTTAAACCCGTATACTTAAACGCTTATATACATTCATTTGAGATATGTGGACATGAAGTGACCATGACTTGATCTTTGTAGCACATGAAACTTCCCGAAACACAGTCTTTCTTTCTAAAAGATAATCAGGACAAGAATTTAAGCGATTAGCTGCATAAGGCATAAAATAAATTTGATGAAAGATAAAAACTACTTGAGCAAGTCCCATTGTTGATCCATCACAAAGAATGAATCCAAAAATAAAAATTACTTGCTGGACACGTCAGATATGAATGGTAAATCCCACTTGACCCATTCTGATTTTTCTAGAATTAACCCATTTTCTCGTATAAACAAACAGGTTCTACACAAATTCTGGTCTGAAATGTGCATGGAAGATTTCTGGCCGATTTAAAGTGTTTTAAAATTTCATATGAAAAACTTTTTGAGAGGCAGTCTCATTTCCGAGCCAAGCACGGAAGCTTGAGTTTTACAGACAAGTACAAGATCCATTTGTTCTGTTCAGAATGAACTTCGCAGTGATTTCCGGAATCGGAACCCAAAGAATAAAATGGGTTGGTAAGTGGTAATTAAGAATCAATTTTTTCTCAATCAAAATAAATTCATCATAGATTCGTCTTCATTTTCACCAGTTTGGACGGTTGCCATTTTGTTCCCGGTTCTGACATACCAGTACCAGTCAACTGTGACAGTTTATGTCTTTCCTCCAGCTAGTTCAAGTCTGTTTGTTGCCTGCTGGACAAACAGTACTACTACCCCATTCAGCGAGTCAAAAGAATTTACCGAGACAAGTGAAATTTCTTGGTTCATGGATACAGTTCCCCGAACTCCAGCTTTTAATGATGCCTACTGGTGTAGGGCTAGAATGGGAGGCAATCTTTTAGTTCGATGGGCAGTTTATGGAGATGGCCAAGAAAAGAATAGCACCGAATGGATCATCAACTTGTGACAGTTTATGTCTTTCCTCCAGCTAGTTCAAGTCTGTTTGTTGCCTGCTGGACAAACAGTACTACTACCCCATTCAGCGAGTCGAAAGAATTTACCGAGACTAGTGAAATTTCTTGGTTCATGGACACAGTTCCCAGAACTCCAGCTTTTAATGACGCCTACTGGTGTAGGGCTAGAATGGGAGGCAATCTTTTAGTTCGATGGGCAGTTTATGGAGATGGCCAAGAAAAGAATAGCACCGAATGGATCATCAACTCCCGCGGAAGACGAAGGCTAGCCCTGAATGGGAGATTTATGGATGATAACCGAGGCTCATGGTTAGTGTATTGATGTGATTATGTAAGTATGTAATTTAATATTATTAACCCTTAAGGATTCTTAGAGATTTTGTATGTTTTAATAGGATTGTCACCTAATGACTTTGCTTTGGACTTCGTGGTGAGAAGGGAGACTCCACTTTTGTTTTTAATTCAAAAGTTTATTTATTTTTCATTGTTTTATTATTATTGTTTTTTGTACAAATTGTATAAATTTAAAATTAATTTGTTTGCAAAATTATTAAATACAAGTCGGCAGTTGCGTGTTAAAAATCCGCTCTCTAACAGATTCATATATTTGTAAGACTAGATAGCAAATACGAAATACCGTTACACGCGTATATGCATCATATCATCCTTACTTAAGTGCCGCATATTTAGACTGGTGATGGATGGATTACGCTAACAATGAGACATTGAGAATTCTATCAAAAATACTGAAATTACACATTGATCTAGGAGAATTTTTTTACTTGACAGATTCCTTGAGAAGAAATCTTGCAGATTTTTTAAAATATTAAGTTGCCCCAGTCGAGCTCATCAGAGCCTCTGCATAAGTTGGCGGAGGGATCTCGTCCTCGACTGCACAAGTTGTTAGAATCATTTCGTATGGAGGTGCTGAAATAAAATAAGAAAATCAAGTTTCAAGAAAAACAGGAAGTTAAACTAATTTAAAAGACTCACGAGGATCTGGATTCCTTCTTTTAGATTTCCCACCGGAACAATATCTCGTTAACCTGAGTATAGCTGATGACTCTCGAGTGCCTTGAATTAAATTCCAAGAGACAATTGACATTTTAAAATCTGTGTTGAAGATGATTTTCTAACCAAAAGACGATTTCTTTGCTTCAAAAAATTACCACGGATCATAGAACGGACTACTGCCGTTCCGGGACAATGTAACGACCAACAAATGCACCAATACATAGCACAAATACAAACAATCAAGGTGAAAACGAGGAATACAGCAATAAATAAAGCGATAGTTCTGAAAAAAATCAATAATATCGTAAACTTTTCTTTTGTTTAAAAAATATGTATTCACACACAAAAGACATGAATGAAAACTTTTAATACTTCAAAAAACTTTGATCTGATTCCCGTAGTTTTATAGATTGTTCCTCATTTTCCCAGCGGTTTTTCTCTTCTGAATTCACTGACCTCAGCGGCTGCAGTTCAGGCACCGATATTGTTAATGGCACTGTGACACTATCATTAGTCACTATCACGAAAAACAAAAATAATCGAGGTAGAACCAACATGTTTTGAGTTCGGAGATAAGTGTTCACTTGAAATATCCGTAAACATTGGTGTTGTTGGTGCATAATTAATTAATTAACCTTTTAGGGTTTCGTGTTGTCAGTAAGAGCTGCTTTACTGTTTTCAGATTTGTAGCTGATTTAATTCTTTTCGTAATGCCAAATTGCAAATCATATATTTTGCACGAACTGATTCATATCTTTTATATGTTTAGAATGTACAGGAGCAGGATAAATTCAAAGCACAAGCGCTGCGCAATTATGTCTTGCGTTTTAAATTCTTTGTTCTTCCCTTTCAACTTCCATTCAATTTAATTAGCATGCAACTTGATTTTTCATTCTTGAGCAGCATAATGTAATGTTTGCTTTGTAAACAAAACATCCATTGAAAGTGTAAAACGGAAACCCGTTATTTAAACACTTTAAAATAGCCGTGGGCAATGAGGCACCTTCTCTTCTTATCTCACAGAATGACAAAGTCAAAGAAGTGTAATTTGGTTCATCACACCAAAATTGATATTCCATTAAAGTAGACGCAGAAGTCTTTTTATGAACGAAATCCATTGCACATATTATTTCACACGCACATAGATAAAAACTGCACATTTGTATAATATGTTGTGTAGAATACCTAATATAAAAATGCTTATTTATATCTCTGATAAAACGATGAACGTAAATAAAACATTCTAATCTTCCACAGTTACAATATACAATACAATATACATATACAGTCCGATTTTGCATGATTATCCGTTATCCAAAAAAGGAGAATGAAAGTAAAACATTTTTCCTCGTAGGCAATGAGGAGCTTGAATATGCTCTAAGCTGTCATATTTTGGCTCTGAATAAGTTGTGATGATTTTTTTACAAAATGATTCATTCAAGAAACATTTACGTATAGCAAACATTTTAACCAATAATGGCTTTTTAAGTATAATGCGTTAAGTTTTAACTGGCAGGCTTTGGACGATTTACGTTAAGTATGACCACAAAAATATATATATATTTAAGTACTTAATCTTTATATCCCTTATTCGATAACTCTCGTTACAATTATTTAATCCATGAGATGACCAGACAGATATAATTTTTTTATGTTACTGATTTAAATAAATGA
Source organism: Seira musarum (assembly GCA_027743895.1). NCBI lineage: Eukaryota > Metazoa > Arthropoda > Collembola > Entomobryomorpha > Entomobryidae > Seira > Seira musarum. Next base: position 11,768 of record JAHZMX010001740.1, on the reverse strand, counting down.
TGAAACTCGATAGATTGGGTAGTTTTGGGATCAAATTGCAGTCTTTTTTATTTATAAAACTTTGAAAACATTTACGTGTCCTAGTTTATACAGCGTTGGTGATAAAAACGTGAACTTACCTACTTACAGTACTTATCTAGACTGTTTATTCTTCATTTTGTGACAGAAGCATTTGTATTTTCGTTGTTGTCATTTTCAACATTTCTGGATCCAATTTCAGTATGATTTGTGTCACCAACTCCAGCGTCAGCGTGTCCAGGGTACGGAGGGGCTACAAATGCAAAATGATTTAGAAATTATCATGTAAAAGTTTATAAAAATGATCAATTATAAGTTGAAAGACAAATTGTTATAAACGTACGGGATTCTGATGGTGAGAATAGTTGAGGCGCAAAATATTGAAATCTCGAAGACGACACTGACCCATCAGGTGCTTCGAAGTCATATCCATTTGGATTGTTCCGTATATCATTTTCATGGTGGCAGAACAGACACGGATTGCTCGCAGATAATGAAACCTGACTTGAATGAATATGACATGGAACCTGAAGTCGAGATCCCCCTGGTGTTGCTGCCACAACTCCACAAGCGTGACAGTTCAATTGCCAAATGGGATTCATGATTCCGGTTGTCGAATTATTTATAGGTGTTCGATTAGGCCAGCCTGTATGGTTATGCTGATGCTCCAAATCAGCGGCAGAAAGAGTCCGTACATGGACATCTCGAGAGCTTCCAAAGAAACCAAAATCTGTAGAAAATGTTGCCATCAAAGTCTCTGACTATTTCTAACCATTCATGATTTTTAAAAAATCCATTTACTTGCAAAAGCATTCCGTGACGATGTAGACGGTCGAGCTCTTCTACGGTTTCCTATAGGTTTCAGCTCATCCTTACAGCAAAATTGGAGGACACACAGGAAAACTATCGCAACTATTAGAATGGAACCAGCCAATGATATCCCAATAATTGCTCCTGCACTGCTAAAAAAAATATAAAATCATCAATCAATAAGCATACTTTCTATTTAAAAGCGTACAATTAAATTTAATATTTTGATTGCTTACTCGGGATGCATATTTGCTGGTTTTATTTTCAAAATTGTATGTTTCTCCACACCCGAAGCACCCACCAAATCCCGGAAACATGAAATACTAACTTGGTTCTTTCACAAAAGAAAAACTTATTCAAGTGCGTGGTCGCAAAATATTGGGGGTGTAGGATCGATCTGATATGTGCATGGATCTGCCCATTCCATGTACGGTTGGCCTGAGAGAGTGATTATAACAGAGTTTGCGGTAGTTGGTGCAAAATGTATATCGACCGTTAGGGTTACTTATGTTCACTGAGGATATGCATAAACATTATTGCAATCTAAGGTACTTCGGGTTGGGTTATGTTATGACAAAGAGTCGCCGTTTCCCGTAAAGCATCAAAATCAAACAGCAATAAGTAGGTCAGATTGATAAGATAGCTTTCCTTTTCACTCCTACTCTATCGTCTTATCATAAAGCATTATCTTGTGCTGGACTGGACAACCCAGTTTTCGTTCAGTTTTCTTGGATTTACCTGAATCATTTTAAAAAACTGTCTAAAAATTTATTCAAGCTGAGTCATTCGTTACTTGTTACAAAAATACAAATGGGAAAAGTTATGAATATAATGATAATTCTCGTTCAAACATTCTTAGTTTTCGTACAGGAATAAATGTCGATGTCACTGTCACTGCTCCGTTTGCACTTGAACAGGTACAACAGGGAAGTCCAGCAAACACGCCTTTTCATCAGTAGGATTCGGAGAGTACCAGTTGGGGATACCACGGCCCTTCGTTGAACGTGGAGATAAAAGTGCCCGATACGAAGTAGGAGCGCGCTCTCTTTCGTAAATTGTGTGGTCATCGTCTTCCCTCTCCGTAGAAGAGCTACTTTCTCTTAAATTGTTTCTTTCCCGTTCTTTTTCTACCAGAAATCAGAATAAGACTTGAAGTGAATTAAAGTTTTAAAATATAAAAATAAAATAACCCCCGCCGTCCCGCCTTACTTTTTCTCAAAGCCCGTTTGTAGAACAGGTAGGTACACCCTCCACCCAATCCACATAATGAAATAATAGCAGCAAAAAAGGCAAGTAAAATCAAAACTGAATGACCAGCTCCATCATCCTTAAAATCGACTTTCTTTTCATTGATTGTACTAATGTTACTGTACATTATAACACAGAAATTATTGGAATTAAGCCTGTGTAGCTAATCAGTCCGTCCAACAAATTCACAAAAAAGTCTAAATCATAATAAAAGACTTAAGAATTATGGTGTGATACCAAGAACCTTTTTGGCATATTATTTTTTTCTTTACTACGAAACATTGTGGTCAAATTTTTAACAGTGCATGATTGTGATTGAATTGTATAAATGTGGTCTCTTTCTAGACTTCGTTGTTCCAGTTCATGACTTTGCTTACCTCATAGCGGTTTTCCTCGTACAAATTGCGGAACAATACGCAATGACAGCAGACGCAAACGCAAAATAATTTTAAAGAGGAGAATTGGCTTTGGAGGATTTTGCCTCACTCACTCCTCTATCGCTCCAGCCTTTGTTCAACTACATTAGAAAACCTATTCATCTATAACAATTTCGCACAGTACCCCAAAAATCAAAAGAAAACTTGCGCGAGCCGTTCATAAGAACGTGTAAAATAATGTGCACGATAAAAATGTTAGAATGATGTGATGTGCTGTTATTACGCCAGTTTACTTAATTTTTGAAATTAATCAAGTCTAATTATAAAAACAAACGGTCGAGTTGTGTTCAGTGTTTAGTGATTTCAGGATTTATCCACGATGGAAGAGGATAATCGGTTGATATCTGATTCCCAAGATGACGGCGACTCTGACGAACCAGTATTTTTAAAAGTAATTAATTGCGTTTGCCAATTGAACTATATTGACTTTGATATGATGACTGTGAATTATTATGGTTTTATTCTGATTGTAGAAACTGAAAGCGGAAATCACAGAAGGAAAGAAAATGGGACTGAACCCAGTGAAGCAGGCAAAGTTCAAGAAGGCGATGCTATTCACGGATATTCGACTTGACTTCGTAATTTTCTTAAAGGATCATTTACGGACATCTGTAAATTCGTCGAAGCTTGATGAAGATGCGATGAAGGATATCTTGACTCTGATAGGCATTATATCATCGAAGGGGAACTTTGGCGCGGATAAGTTTTTAAAGAAGTCAAATAAACCAACGCAAACTTCGGAAGAAGATTCGGATTCAGTACACGAAAACTATACAGTATTTAAGAAACACTTTAGTGAACTATGGGCGGTAAGTGATGAAGTGGAAAATGTCGCCTTCAATTCATCGGCAAGTGGTTATTCTACTCCCAGAGAAAGTAATGATGCACCTTAGTAAACCTTTGCATATGAGTGATTTCCTCCTGGAATCTTTTAGACTAGGTAAGTTATAAATTGAGTAATCATGTCCGTGTCACTGACACAAAGTCTAAATCCTGGGTTTCATTTTCAGGCGGACCAGTTAGTTTAGTTTCGTTACATGGGATTTTTCTCTTGATGCAGAATTTTAATTTGTAAGTTGAACTTGCTACTCCAAATATTCCAGTTTTTATAGATCTATATATATTTTCCCACAAATATATTTTTTTATGTTATTATTTTGCAGTGAAGTTCCGGATTTTTACACCCGACTTTATTCGATGTTCACGTCTGAGACAATCTGTTCGAAATACAGAGCACGATTTTTCGCATACTCTCGAGAATTCCTATCATCCACGTAAGAACGTAATTAGTATTTCAGCAGATGCGTTCAATTCAAAATTAAGATAAATTTTTACTGGACTTAACTTAAGATATGTCTATTATTATATCTAGGCATCTTCCCGAAAATATGGTTGCTTCTTTCATCAAAAGACTCTCCAGGCTAAGTTTAACGGCGCCATGCTCTGCCCTGCCGATGATTTTTGACTTCATTACGAATTTAATCATTCAACATCCTGGATTGAAAGTAATGTTAAATCCAATGACACCTGGAGGTCAACCAAAAATTAAGGATATCGAGATTCCAGAAATATGGGAGTGTGATTTCGAAACCTTCATCGATGGACAAAACCAGCATGAAAATCTTTTAAAGGACCCGGACCCATTTGACGAGGATGAACCGGATCCTATGAAAACAAGAGCTATAGAAAGTTGGCTGTGTGAAATTAAGGCATTGCAAAATCATGTCATATCTTCAATTGCTCTCAAAGCTAAGTTTATCAGCAAAGCCGTTCCAAAAGTTGAGGTTGACTTGGATGAGTCATTATCTCTATCGTACAAAGATGTAAGACCGTTTTGGAAATATTTCTTTACTTGTTTATTTAAAGTTGTTTGGAAAATCATTCCGTCAACCATTTCTGTAAATTATATTCGCAGATTGAGGAACAAGAACGAGAAATGAGCGACAAGGTGGAACCAACGCCATCCCATATTAAGCCACAGGACCTTATTACCACAAGCTAGGTACTAGAATAGAAATGCGTGGATATTAAATGAATCATTAAAAGAATATTGTATCAAATTATACCTAGTTTGGGAATTAAATAAATGTTTTTGGAAAGAAAGAACGCCATGTATATTTAACCTTTTATACCATTTCTTAGCTTCATGATGATATTCTGGAACGTAAATGGATTTGGATGAATGATATATAAATGGAGTTGCTATTGGACTTCCTTACAAAAGTGAAACAAATAATAAACTGTTCTCTATTACATGTCCATAATGCAATGACGGATTTGTTTACCTTTACATTTACATTGTAGTGTAGTGGAAAACAGATTAGTTAGGATTAACTATAAAACAGACTCACTTCGCATCTGTAAACATTTAATCTGAAATCTGCATCATTCACTCTAATAATATATAAGAGTTCAGAACTTCAGTTACATTACATAACTGCATTCATTCATGTGTCATATCAGGAAAACATGGAATCTTGATTACGTTCTTGTTTAGTTTCAATCTTTCAATCGATTCCAGGGACCTACATTAGATAAACAGAAATGCGCCCACCTTGGTATTTATTTTTTTAAAGAGGAGGAATTAAAAGGTGTAATTTTCTAAATCAAGGCTAATTAATTTCACCAAAAACACGTACACACGAATTAAATAAGGCACGATGAATTTTGGACGTTCAATAATACTCCTAAGTCTACTTTTCAAGAGCCAATTTGTGTTTGCACATCATGATGGAGTTGGAGAACTTTGGTACTACAGTAATTCAAACTTTTTCCACATTTTCGAAACACGATTACGTTGCAACTGATAAATGAAATTATGTTTAATTTTGACAGGCGTTTTTATCATCATGGGATATTTCGGGCCTTCTTTAGTGGATTTTTCTCTACTCTGTTTCTGATCATAGGGGTTTTAGTTTTCTATTACTACTGCTTCCGTGGGGGAGCTGTAAATAGGTTTTTTCCAAAGAGTAAGTAATAATAAATAATTCATTCTAACTGCAAGGTTGCTTACATTACAATAGATCAACCATTTAATTATTAAACCGACACGGTTATATAGAACCAATTATTCCAGTTACAATTCCATTCGCAAGGGTTCCTAATTACTTGGGCTCAGATCACCCAGAAACGATTGTTTTAACTTCAGCCACATCAACACCGCCTTCAGTGTTTTATTCGAATGCACCTGGTGGGTACGGGGATAATCCTATCGGATCTGGAAAAGGTGGTTATTCTGGATATCCTAATGTCAACGTATTGTAAAATTTGAGAAATGAAAAAGTGAATTTCTACTGGTTTAAATTGCAAATTATGGTCTTTTGTAATTAATAGATTCAGAAAAGCGCATACATATTTAATAAGTCTAATATAATGATTATTTGTTATTTTGAAATAAACTTTGACAAACTTTGACTTAAATCAGACATTTGCTCTAAAATTGTCATAAAGCATGTGGATGTTCACCCGCTATATCACAATTTACATTTCAAATATTATTTTGATTTCGAAAAGTAAAACATGAATGTACAAAATATTAAGAAACCTCCATCGCAATGGGTGTAGTGTTGGTCGTAGAAGGGCTTGATATTTTCTTTATAATTTCGTCTCGCAAGGAATGAACGGCTGATGCTGCAGGAGACGTTCCAAATTTTTCAATAAAATTCTGTCCACTATCTTCACAGCGGACTAAGTTTGGGTCTATGGGTATTCTTCCGATAAGTGGTATTCCAGTTTCATCTGCAAGCAATTGTCCTCCCCCCGATGGAAATATCTGACCACATTCCTTACAAAAAAAATGCAAACATTAAGTCAGTCTCAATTTGAGCAGTTTATTTTTATAAGTAATTTAAATCAGATCATTTGGACTATTGGACTTACTTGACAATTAGGACACACAAATCCACTCATATTTTCTACAAGACCAATTACGTTCAAGCCAGTTTTCTGACAAAAAGTCACTTCCCTTCGAACGTCAGAAATAGCCACCAAATTGGGCGTTGTAACTAGTACGGCTCCTTTTGCCGAATCTTTTAAGGTTTCTAGAAGTGTCATATGCTCGTCGGATGTTCCTAAAACAAAACGGAACGAAATATTATTCCTAGTTCTAGATAATCTGGTTCCAAGTTGAAATCTTGTCATGCAATTTTAAATAAATGTCATTTTACCCGGTGGAGTGTCTATAATCAGGTAATCCAGCTCGTCCCAGAATACGTCTTGAATAAACTGTTTAATCATAGCTACAATAATCAACATTTACCCTTTACTGAAAGTCGGTTTTATTCAACCAATCAACCATAATATTTCTATCTGTGATTACGTTTTCTTCAAAGTTCAAGCAAAAAATACTACTCACAATGCTTCTTGGGACCTCGCCATATCACTGCATCATTTTTATTACGAAGTAGGAAGGCTATCGACATAACTGCCAACTTTTTCTCGGCCGAAGCATACACCGGAAGCCACCTATAACCAAAATTAAAATATTAAAAAATTAATAAGAGCTTTAGTCACAGTCACTTTAATTAAATAATTAAATACATTAATTACCCTTGTTCGGATTGATGAACATCCTTTTCATCCAACCCAAGCATATGTGGAACACTCGGCCCGCAAATATCCAAGTCCAAAACGCCAACCTACAACAAGTTAAAATAAATATGTACTAACTTTTGTCAACTTGACTTTCAAAAATCTTCAAAAATTCAGTTATTTCGAACTTACTCTTTTACCAGAAGCGACAAGAGATAAGGCCAGCTGAACGGCAACGGTACTTTTTCCAACCCCTTAAAAATGACAACGTAATGAAATGAATCGCACAAACTGAATGTTAACGGCATAATTATATCATTAATGCAAAGTGAGGTTTTTAATGAAGAAATTATTATTGAGATGCTGCGAATGTAAAGCAGACTTACCTCCTTTGCCGGACAAAACTACCAGAACTTGCCCAACCGATGATAAACTGGGAATCGACATGATTCTTCTTCAGGTATTTATATTTCAACAATTAAAATTCTTATGCTCTTATATTTTAAAAATTACTTTCTTTTATAAAAACCTTATTCTTGGTTTTGTTATGTTTTTCCAGCGAGTGCATGAAAGAATGCATGAAAGAAATCACATGTCACATGGCCAGACAGACTGAGACAGAGTCGAGTCGAGACAACTTGCTTTGCTTTGCTTTGCTTGTGCTTGATACAAAAAACAAGTCATCATGATCATCGTCATCATCATCATCATCATCAAGCAAGCAGACTTCGGCCTCTTCTCTCATCTCGCTCGACTTCATTGAATTGCTTTTCACTTTCACTAATTCACTTTTTCCTTTGTGTTTTCGCTGCGCTTTTCTCCATATTTTCGGAGAGACTTAATTTTTCTGATTTAAAACTAATTCAATTCCTGCGCAGGTAATTAATATAGGTAACAACAGTGCAGTGCAGAGTAAAGTGATTTTTGGTTCAGTTGTACGTAAATACATACGTGATACAAAGGAGTGAAGTGAAAGGTGATCTAGTTTCCGGATTCTCTGCATACGAGGATTTAATTTGAAGGTGGTACCAGAGAGAGACATAACAGCACAAAGTTTTTTTTTGAAACGATATTAATTTTTATTAATGTATTTCTGTTCGGTTGCGTACAGGTTCTGGACTCTGTGGTATGAAGTGAAAAGAGAGACACAATGACAAGAAATTATTTACCTGAGGGGCGATGGATGTTTTACATCCCGAATCACCAGGAATAAGACGAGCGTTTTGACTGACGACCGAGGGGGACTGACAGTAGTAATTTTGTATTCTTTATGGTGAGTTTACATTTAATTTACCTACGTTACATGATTTCACTCGCACATCATTTCATGAGTTATGAGTATGAGTAGCTTATTGGTCAACTGTGAAAGGATGTATATTACGCAATGCGGATGAATTTATTTGTAGATTTTGGGTAATTTGTAATTTGTAGACGTGTTTAAAGTCCTGAAACATGGATTTTAACGACTTTTTCAAGATCGAACCAAAGTCACAGGAGAAATTCCAAACTCCTACAGATTTCCCCTTGTTTGGCTTCAACATTACNCGAGCGTTTTGACTGACGACCGAGGGGGACTGACAGTAGTAATTTTGTATTCTTTATGGTGAGTTTACATTTAATTTACCTACGTTACATGATTTCACTCGCACATCATTTCATGAGTTATGAGTATGAGTAGCTTATTGGTCAACTGTGAAAGGATGTATATTACGCAATGCGGATGAATTTATTTGTAGATTTTGGGTAATTTGTAATTTGTAGACGTGTTTAAAGTCCTGAAACATGGATTTTAACGACTTTTTCAAGATCGAACCAAAGTCACAGGAGAAATTCCAAACTCCTACAGATTTCCCCTTGTTTGGCTTCAACATTACTCAACCAGACCTCAACGTGGATCGGGAACATGGTGATACGAACATTGCGCCGACGTTTGGGAGTTTCTTTATTAAAGAGCAAGTAACGTTTCCAAAGCCCGCTGTACCTATACCTATACGGTCGGAGGAGAAAGGCTCGTGCAACAGAATTAACACAAATGTTTCAAAATCTAGTGCAATAGTGAAAGAAACTCTAGATCGAGACGAGGCAGAATCTAGCCCTGTGCCACACGAAAAGTTCTGG
>JAHZMX010001739.1:0-17857 GCA_027743895.1 Seira musarum | reverse complement strand
AATTAATTGAAACAAGTCACAAATTGAATTTATGTTTTCACTTTACTTATTATAAATTCGGACAAAATTGAAAGGTACATACTTTGCAGTTTTTAGAAACAAATTATAAAAAAACGTACGCAATTAAAGTATTTTGTTTTGGTTCCAAAAGGGTTATCTACTTTTATATTTAATTTGCTTTCTTTCTTGTTTATATAACAGGTTTTAATTGGACTTCCGCCTTCCCTTCTAAGGTTCCAAAAACCTGTGTTTCTATCATTCGACGTTTATATAGTTCATAATAATGGGTTCGAAAAAGAAATCCTCGATGATGGACAAGAATTCCATGGAATACCGTGAAAAACGGGAAAAGAACAACAACGCTGTAAAAAGAAGTAGGGACAAGAGCAAAGCAAAGGCACAGGAAGCCCAAGTTCGTGTCCAAAAACTTCAGAACGAGAATGAGTACCTAAGATCAACCGTTGACAATATGACCCAAGAGCTGAAATACCTAAAAGAAATGTTGATTTCTCAAGCTGGTAAGTTAAATGTGCTGTTTGTTACCTCATTCCTAAAAATTATTTGAAGATGGATTTTAAGTATTCTATTCTGTTCATTTTTATTTTCAGTTGAATATCTCAGTCCCCAGATGGAACAGGAGCTTGAAGAACTTCTCCGAGAAGATGCTCCCACCGATGTTGGAAAGATTGCAAACATCCTCGCGGAAATGAAACGATTACAAAGTTTGCACCAAGGCGGTGGAGCAGCGGAGTATGTGATGGCTTCTGCAACCTCTGCAACCGGATATCACGAAACTCCTGCACCTTCCGATGTTTACCAACCGAATGGAAGCATGTATGACCCAAGCATGAATCCTGGAAACTTGCATTATTAGCGTTGCAATCGATTTCATTCTTGTATTTTGTAGTTGTAGCTTTACTTCTTTAAGTTTTACTGGCTATTGACTATTTCAGTACTTTTAGCAGCCATACTAGATTTTCAGATTTTTCAATTATGATGTATACTTATTACGCTCTTTGTATTTAGATTAAGTTAATATATTCCTAGATTACTTTCGAATATGTCGTAGTTTTACAATCTGAACTTGTGGTCATATTATCGATACATCCTTGGTTTCTCAATGGGCTGCCGAATTGTATCAATCAGTCCATGACGCGTTTTTTAAATCGAGATATTTTATTGTATTTTATTATTTNGATTAAGTTAATATATTCCTAGATTACTTTCGAATATGTCGTAGTTTTACAATCTGAACTTGTGGTCATATTATCGATACATCCTTGGTTTCTCAATGGGCTGCCGAATTGTATCAATCAGTCCATGACGCGTTTTTTAAATCGAGATATTTTATTGTATTTTATTATTTACGTATTCAGGAAGAGTGGGAGATTATTATTAATTCTGAAAGTTTTAAACCAAAATAATATGAAATGTGTAACTTGAACTTTTGCGTACAAACGTGACTCGGATCGCTTTTTATCACAAACTATGTATATATAAAAAGGAAAAAAAATACTGTGAACGTCCATGATCTTTTAATCGCCCATGTATTTATGAATTGTTTCCAAATGGGTTTTTAGAGAGACCACAACACAACCAAATTGAACTTTTAACGAGGGTAATGTCTTGTTTGAATTTTATTAAGTGAACGTAATTTTTAAAATCCTGTGGAGAAACTGATTAAATCCTGAGTAAGAACTAAACCTTTGAGAATTTTGATTGCATTACATTACATGGGAAATCATTTAAATTATTGAGCACTCTAATGAACTTGTACAATCATCTCATATCACTCCTAAAAGCAGGAACACCCAACAATAAAATAAACTTGAGGGTAACTTAATTTTTTGTTGACTTGCATATTTGAATATCTGCATTGAAATTGACTTCAAATGTAAATTAACACGAACCTATGTGTATGTGGGTAATATATTTTTCAAATTAGACAAATTCGACTTGACAAAATGTGACAGAATTTTCAGCGATCTTGAGTCAGATAACTTGAAAGAAGAAGAAGATTAGAGTTTTATGAAAAGACTTTGCTTCCATAAAATAGCAAAACAGTCATTTTTTCGACTGTAACTTTTCTCATTTTACTGAAACCTCATCATCATATCACCATCTTATTTTCATGTCTTTCAAAAGGCATTTTATGTCACAACATCATCATTTATTTTTCACCTTTCCACTGGCTTTTATGGCATGTTTACAAAGGTTTCAGTGGACAACATGAAAAAACTACTTTTTCAAGCATTATTCTGCGTTTCGAGTTGCAATTTGGAATTAATGAATGAATGCACTCCACTTCATTTTCGCCATTTTTGAAAACCAGAATGACGAGACCAGACATTTGAAAAGAAGGAGTCATCATCCATAAGTGGGATTGTGTAGAAGACATGCAGATACAATACCGAGAAAATGCTACATTGTCAAATTCGTCTTGATTGATTAAAAGATAATGTCACAACTCGGAATGTAAATTATCCCGAGCATCAATGGTGGCAATAATGTTTGTGGGCGTTTACTGTCAATGTTTGAGAAAGAAATACGGTTTTGCTAATAAGGGGCTAGTTTTCTTACTCCTTAGCTCCCAGTTAAGCATTACCTGTTTATTTTCTGGTTCTTTTTGTTTCTCTTGTCATTTCTTTTACAAGCATATCATGCGCCAATAAGGCCAACCCATTTTTTTAAAAAAATACAATAAACGCTTGTTCGAAAAAGAAAGGCTTCAAGAAGTCATACAACAACAAGCTTTTGGTTTTATCTTCTAAAGTGGTCGTGTCTCTTCTTCATTCGGCATGCGATAATACCCACGAGGAGTGCTAAAAGGATAGAATAATTGCTTTTTAAGGATGAGCTTCAATCTTGTTTTCCAACGCACACACTTTATGTCGTTTTTTAATTAACCCGAAGAAGAACGTAAAATGTATATTAGCTCCTTCCTACTATCATTACAGTTTTCTGAAATTGGATTTTACAAAAAGTTGTCGCTGCGATCTAGAAACTATCATTCAAAGAATGTTATGTACAGGAGCGTAGTTATTAATACCTACACAAACTCTTTAGTTGTACCCCAAAACTAGGAATACTTAAATCCGACATAATAATAATGATTCATAAGACCACCAACCAACAAAGCAGATTTTTGTCTGCATGTTTTGTCAATCATACATACGTGTAAAAGCAATTTTTATTATTCTTGTACAATCTGCATCACTAATTAGCAAAAATCATGATGCTGGCTGGCTGAGGCTCATAACTCATCAGCATCATTCTCCTCTTTTCTAGACCATACACTGCAACAGCAACACCTCCTATGAAAGAGTCTGTTCATTCTTGTTTCTTCGTTTTTTTTCTAGCCATCACACATCACCTTCTTCCTAATTCCTATTAGTGCGGCGTCGGTGGTGGTGGCAGTTGGTCATGAACTCAAACCCAGGAATGCATCATACTATACCTTTCGGAATATAAATCTTAATCTCTTCCAAAATCCGCATTTGCCAAATAAAAATGACAATTTTTAAAAGCCTCTCTTCTTCAAACCTTTCCAATAATGTTTTGCAAAGAATTCTCTAGTCATATTCGCAGTCATGCCTGATGAAATTTTCTCGATCTCCCCTCAGATTTCTTTCACATTCATCCTTACTTTCAATTTCTCTTCCGTCTACTATTACTTTTCCACTGACTTCTTGAATGTGAGTGAAGGAGGCGAGTGTGGTGTGTCTACCGTGATTGCGATTCCAAGCAACCACAATATCCACACAATCTTCAATCTTTTTTTAAAAAGTATCTTTTTTGCACGACAACGGATGGCCCGATTCATTGGATATTTTTTCCTTCATTTCATATCCCAACGCTAACGCTGCTACAACTCTCCTGGTTGAGTAAAAAGTAAAGCATTTTTTCCCCTTGGTCCTACTCGGAACAAACTTGACCATAATACAACTATAACTTGTGTATTTTTTCAATAACACATAATAATATTCATTGCATATGTGTATGAACCACAATTGTGTAAATGCAGGCGGACACGAGAGATGAGAAGATGAAAAGATATGAATATATAGGGAAAAGTTGATATCATTTTACAACATACCTTGCTTTTCTTAAACGAAATGAAACCAGGCAATAGCAAATTATATTGCACAGATTTTGATATACGCTTCTTGCTCGCTCCAGTGCTACCTCTACTTCTACTCCTGCTACTACTACAACTACTACTATATGATTTGATGCAAAACTGACTTATACCGTATTTCTGAGAATCATTTTTTTGGCAATATATCCATCTATAACTTTTTCCTCTCTTCTAACGATTAGAATAATAATGATATTTGTCTACAGCCGAATCCAAAATTTTTTTTAGCACATTACTAAAAGCGCTGCTGCCGTTAGAAGATATAAGTTAAGCGAGCTTCTTCTATAAGACCTTTAACTTAAGTAACTTGCTTTTTCAATATTGGAATAGACAGTAGTATAAAGGCTAGTAGTGAATGATATGATATGCCATGCCATTATTATTGTGCGCTATATACTCTAGTTTTTTTGTGCAACATATATAGCGAAAAAAAAATGAGAGAGAAGAGAGCCAGGGCAGGCGCATGGAGTTCTCCATTGGTAAAAATGAAGAAAAAATGTTTTAGGCAAGATTTCGCATTTGCAATAAGCAGAAGGGTTGAGAGTCGGAGAAGAAGCAGGAACGGCAGGCAGCCGAGAGGCAAACAAGCTAAAGTAATAAGTAAGTACATATAAAGTTTAACACAGGCGAAAAAAAAAAGTTTTTTTTTGTAGAGGAGATGGAAAGGTAGTCGTGCACTGAAAAACCTATGGTTCATACAGTTTAACATTTAGCACACTCCTTGAAACAGGCTGCTCTGAGTGAGATGCTCTTACTCTACCAACACCACCACCACCACCACTAACTACTGCTTATCATCATAATATTTTTATGCATTATTATTATATACAGAGAGAGCAAGGAAAAAAAAAGAATAAATAAAAAAGGGCTAAAAGCTATATAATATGGTGTTTTCAATGTGTGCTCTTCACTACTCCTCATATTCTCTTTCTGGTGTAATGAATAAAAAAACTCTCCAACGAAAATTTTTATTTTTCGTAATAGAAAAAAGGAGTGTAGTCCTCTTCTTCAGTGCAACATAAGCGGAAAAAAAATTGGGAGTTGGAGAATATCTAATATAATGCTCACACTCACACCACCACTCTAAAAAAGAAATATTCAAAAAGTTTAAAAAGCAAAAAAAAAATGCATAGGATTGTAAACTGGAGCAAAAATGTTGCTGTATAAGTCGGTTGAACGGTGAGAAAAAATATCGCTGTAATTACATCGATTAATCCACTCGTGTTTTTTTTTCTCTCGGTGTGTGCTATAAAAATATCAATTAGAATTCATAGAGATCATTTCCACAGAACGTGAATTGTCTACCTGCTTGACTATTCGTGGAAATTGAGGAAAAAAACGACGCATCATACATTAATAATGATATCGATCACAGCAACAATCATTTTTCGATTGTGAAGCCGAAGCCAGGCCAGGCCACACACAAGCATACTACTCGTCGCAATCGCAGAGACTTTATTATTTTTATTTTATTTTTTACAAGAAAAAAGTGTAGAGAGGAGTGACGACTGAGAAATGTAAGGATCGATGGAATAATGGAGGCTTCAAAAATTTATAGTGTTTTTTTGTGAAGTGATTTTCATTTGAAACGAAATACTTTCGAAAAAAAAATGTTATTCTTGTTTTCTCCCTGCGGCGGTGCTTCTTCCTATCTTGCATAGATATCATGTTATAATAAAAGAATTCACTAGGAAAGTGCAACTTTTGTCATCATTCATGTCATTCGCCATTATTTTCTGTAATAAATTGTCGGCGGCTCTGAAAGTAACTTCCTATGGTGCTATACAAGTCCGTTGAATAATAATGTATTTGGTCGGGTCGGGAGTAGTGGACCAAGATGAAGTGAGTTTCGAAAAAATGAATAAACCGTATCACTCTCCATAAATCTGTGAAAACGGTGCGAGTTGATATTCGTACAAGGACCTCTTTTCAAGTGTTCAACAATGAAAATGTGAGTACACATAACAAATATTCATTCATTGTCGTGTCTCTTGTTTTTTCACTCAAGAACTCATTCAAGCAGAGGGTTACATTCAAATATGTAATAGGAGGACTATTCAGGAGAGGCAATCGATGTGGCATAATATTATTGTTGTATTGCTCCAATACTATTGCATTGCATACCTAAGAGCAAAAAAAAAAATCATCAAATCAAAGACACAACAGCAGTCTTAGAGCAAAAGAGAGAGATATATAAGTACAATGAGACGGGCTCCACACATATAATATTATTATTGTTATTATTATTATTGCCATTAGGATTATTGCTACAAGTCGAAAAAGGATGTTAATAATAATATATGCATGCATCAGCGGTCATGCCAAAAAAGAAGAATCGTAACAACAACTGAACTAACTCATCATCATCAACAACAGCATCGTCGTGGTCGTCATCATCGACACAGAGTCAAAAAAAAATCTTCCTTAACATTATCATTATTACGAATAGAGCAGCCACAACAATAGGCAGCAAAAATAAGAAATCATTAGCACAAAAGAAGTAAAATGTGAGTAAACTCGCTAGCGTACAATTGAAATCCTTTTTAATTTCTGGCAGAGTACCACAAAGTAAATGATAAGAAGTAAGTATAGTTGAGCTAGTGTTTGTTTGGTGAGGAGGTGATAGCAAACTTAGGATCAAGATAGAATGAGAATTCCTGTGAAGGTCCCGGTTTTGTTCATTAATTATTGTTAAAGCTAAAGACGAAAGTCGTGAATCAGTTGTGCTTAATCATCTCTTAATTCCAACCGAGGATGATTTACTTAATCCATCGTTTTTTCATTTAGGAAATTGTTTAGATCTTTTTACTCTTTAAAATGAGTTCTTTATTCATTCGATCTTGGTAAAATTTCTCGTAGTTTCACGTGGTCAATATTTCAAAAAGTAATTCTTGAAAAAAATATCCAGCAGTGACGTTTTTAAAGTTTACAAACCAATTTAGTTCTGGCAAAAAGGCACTGGTGAAAAACTTTGAAAGGTAAAAACAAATTAAAGAACTTAAGACCGATTATTAGAGAATCGTTAAGTACCTATTGTAAATTTATTACTAGGATTCGTTTTAGTTTATCAAACCAAAAAAATCAGAAAAATGATGTCAGTCAACCTAACGAGATCCTTAAATTAATACGAAATTCTAATTAAAAGGACTTTAAATCAGTGAAAACATACTTATTTTCTTTTAGATTAAGCTGACGTATTTTGAAGTGTATGAAAAAGCACAAATAGAAACGTCTCACTACGACCTCAGACTAAAGAAAATCGAGAGTAAGCTAGTGAAGCCATGAAACCTTACAAAATCCATGCAAAAAAGTTTTCCCGTCAGTGTGCAATAATCCTAATTGATTTATGGATTTGGCAGGTACTTACACCACACCACAGCTCTATAAACCAGATCAATCGTTTTTTTAAATGCCACACACATGCAAAGGGAAAAAGGTTTGGCTACTGTCTAACGCAATCACAGGTCCTCGTCATTCAATTCATTTAATGACCATGTAATTTGGAACTTTGGAAATCCGTCATAACTCTTCTCCTTCTTCTTGGGATAGAGAAAGGGTACGCATTATGCACTATTCATCTTATTTATTTCCCACGATAATCAACGACTTTTTGAGATAGCAATAATAATAATGACAGCAAAAACAGATATAGCTCAAAATTACAGCTCTTTGGGTATTATGGATAAACTTATAAGAAAAAAATAGTTCTTTTTAGGTAGTTACACTTGTCTATTTGTCTGAACGTAAGTACGTACGGCAATAATAATAACGGTGGTTCTTCCATATCTCGAAAGAAATGGAAAAAAATATTGGTCATATTAAGTTCAGAACACGTTTTCTTACATTCCACATTTATTATTAGGTACATTACTTGAGCACACAAGCTAAAACGCGAGTTTTTTGAGTTGTGTGTTGCGAGTGGGTGAGTGTATCTTTTGGGTGGATCTCACTCTCTTCAGTCTGAGTCTGAACTGAATCGTCTTATTGTGACCTCGTTTTTCCAGCCAAAGACATAAACCAGGTGGATAGAGGCGAATGTATGTATATCTAGTTCACTTGTAACTGAACACAAGTTCTTTCACATACTCCATCATATCATCAAAGTTTCCCACACTTCCAGTTTAATCAAATTATTATTCCTCTAGTACAACGATTACAGCTATGTTCCTCATTGCCTTCTTTAAGAGAGGGAGAGAGAGAGTGAAGGAGAAGAGGGGAAATGGCACCAGACAAGTTTTCCACATTATACCTGTCTTTGATCCTCTTATCTCTCTCTGAGTGTGGAACCAAAAAATACTAGAATTATCGGAAGTTGTGGCTCCACGTCCATATAATCAAACATGTAGTAATTCAATTGAATTATGTGTTGCGATCGCTCTGTGCTATTACATTCTGTCCAAAAGGGCTAAAATGTTTGGCAACATTTCAGTATTCACTTGTATGTCTTGTGTTGCAATACCACGGAGCAGAGGTAAAGGTCAGCTATACAGGAAAAGATAGGCTCGTTACATATAAATGTTTCTAGGAGCATCAATTTTCAAAGAAAAATGTAGCTGAAAATGACCACAAAATATCAAGTTTAAATTGATAAGTTGGCCTCAATAATTGTCCAATATAAAGTACTCATTTAATAGGATTTGAAGCCCGGATTCCACAGGAAATCGATAAAAAATCTTTTCATTTTCAAGGCAAAAAGTGATAAAAGGAGGAATTGACATGCCATAAACTATTTTTGCAATCGTTTTAATGCCAATTTATTCTCAATTGTGTCCATTTCGATCCTCATAATTTTCATATCGATTGTTTTTTTTCACTCGTTTGGAGATTATCGTGAATGAATTATCGATGGATATCAATTTTCAAGTTACTTTTACTGATTGGTTCTGCAGATTGCATGCTGTGCTGAAGTAAATGTCTACCAATCTATCAGTATGCGTTCGACGAATCATATATGCATGCATGCTAGATCTGACGTTGATATCAAAAGAATGCATTAGTAATGATGTAAGTATAGATTCCAACAGTAGTTAATCTTATTAGATTTAAAGTTTTGTCTGGATGACCATATGTTATGCCTTATAAAACGATATCCAAATTATTTCAATCTCGACAGTTTAGGACTTGTGTTGTGAATAATTTTAATTAGTATTTTTCCAGGATTTAAAGATCCAATCAGTCATTGATAGAGGACCGGAATAATTGTATGTACATTTTATTTATGGAGGCACGTTAGTAGATTTCTGTTCCGAGACCATGTCGACTTTTAGGTTAGGCATCCACAGTCTCGTTTTCAATACGAGACGATTATTAAATAACACAATAGGAAAAATTATTTGGTCTAGTTTGTTCATCATCATCATCATCGTTCATAATTTTATTTGATTCCGTCTCATGCATGGAAAGATTTTAATTTTCAGAGGCACATGCTACCGCCATTATTTAAAGATCCAATCAGTCATTGATAGAGGACCGGAATAATTGTATGTACATTTTATTTATGGAGGCACGTTAGTAGATTTCTGCTCCGAGACCATGTCGACTTTTAGATTAGGCATCCACAGTCTCGTTTTCAATACGAGACGATTAACAAATAACACAATAGGAAAAATTATTTGATCTAGTTTGTTCATCATCATCATCGTCGTTCATAATTTTATTTGATTCCGTCTCATGCATGGAAAGATTTTAATTTTCAGAGGCACATGCTACCGCCATCACGATCACACTGCATCATAATATAATGGAGTGAAATGTGGTGTAGTGTTGCGCTCACAATCACAACTCAATTCCCCTAAATAGACATCTAACCTAAAACTGTAGAGAAAAATGGATTGTGAATGGCTCAATGCTCTAATATCACATTCAATCTAGAGATCCTCATTATTTATGAAAACCCTAGAAAATATAAAGAGACATTGATAATAGCAAATAGTAATGGCTCTAATGATAATCGAAAGGGATAAAATAAAATATCGTCATATATGACGAAGCCACCAGGAACGAACCAAGAGACCAATGTGTACTTTATAGATTGTTAGCGGTGTTCCTCTTCTCTCGTTACAATTTTATTTTGTTACTCTACGCAAATAAATGTTATTGGTAATATTACTTTTATCCTATCTCTTTTCTCCTCTGCTATTGCTACCACCACTACTACAACTGCCAAACAGTCTCAGCCTGTTGGATTTGTTTATTCCGCAACGACCATGAAGATGACGATGATGATGATGGTCGCGTCGTGTCATGTTTACCTAATATCGTTATATTATCAAACTAGCAGTAATCCTCTGAACTTGTGTGTGTGCAATATTGCTCACAGCCGTTTTCTCTTCACATCTTTTCGCATTTTCCCGTTCTCCTCTGCTTGTCTCTGCCATCATGATCATGATATCATGCAAGACCAGTCAGTTACAGTACAGTACAGTAACGTAATGCAGCAAATATTGTTTTTTGGGATGTGTGCTAAAACCAGCAAAATCATATTATACTGGTTTATCACTCCACTAGAAAATATCACGATGATGGATAAAATTTTTTTTGTTTATCTTTAATCTTATGTGAAGTCACAACTGCAACTGTTTTTCGTACAATTTGGATTGAGCGAAACTGATTATGCATTTTAGACTTGTTCATACTTTTCGTAGTTCGGTTGATTCAAGCTCGAACAAAACGAAAACTGGTAATGTCTCGATTAAAAATTCACGTGATGTGGTAGTATTACTCAAATCTTTAAAAATAGTTGTTACATCCATTTATAATTCTTCTTAGGTCATCTTCTTTAGCATTCATGAATTTGTATGATATGGAAATATCTAAAGTTGTAGTATAATCAGTCTACATTTATGTAAAAGCTCAACTTTAGGCCAAACTCAACGGATTCTCTATTTCCATACGATTATTTCAGTTTCATAATCTAATATTATTCACGGAAGGGTTAAAAAAAAAAACTTTCCCAAAACTCCTAAACCTCAATTTTTATTGTGAGGGGGAAATTGAAATAATAATTGGGTTAGATGCAAACATGTCATGCCAGCTAGGCGCAGCAGCATCATGTCGCCAGTTTGCTCGTATGATTTTTCGCTAAACAAAAAGTAACTGCAGAATAATCCATGCAGAATTTGCATTTATGTGTCAATATCTTAATTTTTATCGGAAAAATTCTTCCAAAAACTCTCATTCACTTGTAGTATCACGTCATATTCATATTATTTCATTGACATTGATTAGATAATAGTGCACCAAAAAGTTCTAAGTTCAGCAGAGCACGTCCACGTGGAGCACACAAGCACTTTTCTCCTACGTCATGTAATATACTAAATAATTTAACTACATGTTCCGGCATCTGCTTAATTATCTTTAAAAATTTGATTGCAAAAGTTTTGGAATTGCTTTTAAAAAATCAATATATCAGCACCTGTTTTTTTCAATTCTTCAGAACTATTTCGTCAGACTCCACCAAGTTTTCTTTGTAAATACATGAGGTGGTGAAGAAAACTTGCATTCTCTGGTTGCGTGTTCAAGTTCCTAGCATTCTCATAAAAATTTCGGTGTTCCTGCCATGCCCGCCAGTGTTCCCAGAACTTGTTAAAAGAAAGCAAATAAGAAGTGTAAGAGAAAGAGAAAAAGAAATAGTAACCGTAATGCTTTTGCCTGTGATAAATTTTGCATGGCTGGGGATGAGAAAGTATGCTAATAAGAAGTTAGATGATCGATAAAATGTAGGGATTCCCTCCAGTCTCACCGTGCTAGTTTTTTTTNATACATGAGGTGGTGAAGAAAACTTGCATTCTCTGGTTGCGTGTTCAAGTTCCTAGCATTCTCATAAAAATTTCGGTGTTCCTGCCATGCCCGCCAGTGTTCCCAGAACTTGTTAAAAGAAAGCAAATAAGAAGTGTAAGAGAAAGAGAAAAAGAAATAGTAACCGTAATGCTTTTGCCTGTGATAAATTTTGCATGGCTGGGGATGAGAAAGTATGCTAATAAGAAGTTAGATGATCGATAAAATGTAGGGATTCCCTCCAGTCTCACCGTGCTAGTTTTTTTTCTAATTTGTCTTTCACCAAAAAAAAACCCCTCCACATGTAGAGGTTAGTACACGGCAACGGCAAACGGAAAGGAAACACGAGAATCGAGTGATACTGATACGAAAGGAAGATTACGTAGAGTTATTGAAGAAAGGAACTTTTTGTCTGCTTGGAAAAATAATTATATAGTCATCTCGACCGACGATAGATATCTAAAATNGCTAATAAGAAGTTAGATGATCGATAAAATGTAGGGATTCCCTCCAGTCTCACCGTGCTAGTTTTTTTTTCTAATTTGTCTTTCACCAAAAAAAACCCTCCACATGTAGAGGTTAGTACACGGCAACGGCAAACGGAAAGAAAACACGAGAATCGAGTGATACTGATACGAAAGGAAGATTACGTAGAGTTATTGAAGAAAGGAACTTTTTGTCTGCTTGGAAAAATAATTATATAGTCATCTCAACCGACGATAGATATCTAAAATCCCTAATCAATTGTATGTCTTTCTTTTTTATAGAGAAGTCACCTTTGAATCACCACCCGGAAATAGAGGTAGCAAGTCAAAAGGAAGCGAGTGAATTTGTGTGACACTTTAAAAAAATCAGTTTTACGCAAGATTCTCCAACATGTGGCAAAATATTGCTTAATACACGCAAGAGGACAAAGATTTTTTTCGAGAATCCTCGAGTGCGTCGGGAAACAGAGGCTTAAAGTGATAACAAACTTTGGTGAAAATTGAGAAATAAACTAACTTTGATTTTACACAGGAGAGAAAGTTATTGATGAAATAATATTTCCAGTGCCGCAACCATTGGTTCACAGACTTCAAATACCAAAGACATAGTTGAGCTTGGATAATTATATTACTTTGAGTTTAAAAAAGATTCTTTTCAATTTCAGATTCATTCCACGCGAAAGTAGTATTATTATTTTTCAATCTGATAATTTTAATTCTTGACAAATTTTAAAAATTATAACAATCTGATTTAAGAAGGTAGCTATTTTTAGTAGAGAATTTTAAAACTTCGATATATATTATTTTGGCTGGAGTACCTAACGCAAAGGTTACTCAAAGAGCGGACATGTTTTCCATTTAACAAATGCTTAGCCGAAACCTAAGGTACTAATAAGATAATCGTGTAGGATATTAGAATATTTTCGAGGTACTTATTATTATCATCAGTACGCTTGAAAATCACCGGTTTGAATTATTCGAAAGGTGCTTCTACAATTATCACCAAATAGTGTTCAGTTCTAATTTCTAATCCTCCTCCTGAATAACAACAATCAGAATTTCATCTTCTCCAACCAAATTGCGCAAGAAAAAGAGGCGTGCCAACAACATCACCAAAAAGCAAGAATCAGTTTGGAATTTTTTGAATGGAGTACGACTTTTTGTGATAATTGAAACCAGAAATCTATAATAAAAAAGTGTGGGCGGATTACTACTAATTAAGAGAAATCAATAAACGTGACCTCCGAAAACTTTAATTTTCGAATTTTAAAAAGTCACTCGTCTTTTTCCAATTTGGGTGTGACGGAGCTGTCTATCAAACGGCTCGCCTGCCCGAATGTGAGAAGCAAGAGAAATTATGTCTCTCCCGATTAAATCTCTTTACGCTTCAGAGCTTCTCATCATCATCATCTATGCTTTCTTTATATAACTTATCTAGAGATTTCTCATGCAAAAAAAAAAAAAAATAAGCTACTGCATAAGTAGGATTATGCAATGGAAACAATTAAAATCAAACGACTACGAATACACGAGTCGAGCAATCGTTATTAAAGCCATACTTTTCCAAGTGACAGTAGTAGCGGCAACTAACTGCCTTTAGGTATTTCATCGTAAAAACGAAATAGCACTCAATAGGAAACCAATAACAATCAATTTTAGTGCTTGTTGACATGCTCATTATTAGTTAGAACATCTCTAATTGCGCTTTTACGGTGGTTCGTTCACAGACATCACCAAAGTTTTTCACGTCAATTTGAATTTTAAAAGGCGGAGAGAGAATTGAATAACAATTTATTATTTTCGATGGCAGACAAGTGAACATTAGTTGGGTTTTCAGGTGTGAGAAAAGACATAAGATAAAAGTGATAATCGAATGAGAAAAGTGCATAAATGTTTTCGATTATAAATATTTATATGCAATTTCATGAGCATTGCAATTTTCTCTTTACTTTACTGCGGAGGTTGGCAAAGCTAAATTGAGAAACGATTGTAATGCAGTCAGAGAAGAAGCCATTTTCGAGTTATGCAATATTCATGAGAGGAAAAATCAATAGCCAATCAATATATATCACTATATTCAGCCATCCATCTATCCATCCACTGCACACAGAAATAATATTATTTTGGTTGGTGGTGTGGTGTGGCATGGCCATAACTAACGTAACTTCATAATATGTGAGAGATATTCAATGTAAAATCGGCACACGTTCAGTGAAAAATTTATGGAAGCATTTTTAGAACTTCTACCTATTCTGCTTGCAATTATGACCTTGGCAGCTTACGATGATGATCATCATGAATGAGCGCTTGCTTACCCATGCATTACCACAGAAGTATGGAGTTGTACTAGCTGCACCAGCGTTATTCAACGTTGCGGAATGTTTGTTTGATTTCATGACTTCCACGAATAAATTCTCACAAGTATTCATGGTTCGTGTTTATTTGCAGGCGCTGGTGAGTCGGGTAAAAGCACCATCGTGAAACAAATGAGAATATTGCACGTGGACGGGTTCAGCGAAGAGTAAGTAAACTTCTTCTTTTTTATGCTACCTTTTGAGGAAAACACAAGAAAAAATGCCGGACATTATTCATTACTTTGAAATATACATTATGACTTACCTACCCAAATTATTATTGCGAATTCATGGTGGCTGCGAGAATTTTTTACTCAAATAAATGAGTCAATAAAGCTGCTAGACTTTTAATTATTCCGGCATAATTAAATTGCGAAATCGGATGCAAAAAATAAAAGTTTTCATTATCCATGAAACGTTTTGATAGCCTTTGATTGATTAAGATAATTTTTTATGTGTTTTTAGGGAAAAACGACAAAAAATAGAAGATATCAAGAAAAACATTAGAGATGCAATATTGGTAAGTACCGACGATTTCCTAAAAATGAATCCTCTAGAGCCAGAACCAGTAGCATTCGTTCATTCAAGAAGAGTCCAGACTCCAGAGTGAAAAACATAATAATTTTTTTTTGTCTGGTCCTAAATCAACAAACGAGTTACGCGCTATGTATGTAGTATGTTATTGCTTACAAGTTGCCTCCCATGTAACGACAAAAACGTTTAGAACGCCAATTACTCACGCATTCATTCCCTACTTGAAAATGCCATCCACTATCATTCTCCTAGAGACATTGGGCCGTGCCATATATTGCCAAAAATGAAATATTTTAGATCACCTCCCAAAAATTTAAAAGCCAAAAAGATCTATGCAAGCAAGCACCACGATAGAGTAAGAGAGACGACAACGTGATGATGATACTTAAGTCATAATGCACACTATCTGGTTGACATTGAATTCAAGCTTAACAAGACCAAATAGCATTCAACATCAGCTCATAAACTTCCCTGTAACCATATCTTCGGTAAAACAGAGGTCATCGTAACACAGCATAAAGTAAGACACGATGACTATATGACAGTGCTAACGCGGCTAAAAAACCTCCTACACTATTTTTTTTGCATGAATGCAGATTCCCAGGCGAGTGATAGGTGTGCATGTTTGGATGTATGAATAATTATAGGGAATTGTTGAGCATCGTCTTCCCAAGTTCTATAATACAAACTACATACAAGGAAAAATAAGTAAGTCATAAGGGAACACTAAAAACCTATCGACATTACTAGAATTGTGCTTACAAATCAACTTCTCTCAAATACGAGCACGGTTACTTTTTTGCACTTTCTTTTGGCGATATATAAGTAGAAGTAGGGGAAGCAATAGCAAAATTCATGCATGTATCTGTATCACTCACTTCACACATTACATCTGTGAGTGATGCTTCATCATCATCATCCTCATCCACAATTTTCAATGGCTACCACAGTTGTTGTCAGTGGAATTCCAAAAGTTCTTGCATGACCCTCAACTGTCATGTTATCACATACCTTGAAGAACATGCGGATATTATGATTCCGCTATGTCGACCAGATTTCTTACTTACTTTTTAGGCGTTATAATGAGCAACACTGTTTTGAAAAATTGGATACACATCTAATAGCTCAAAGCAAAGCGCAGCATTCAACTCTGTGGTCTGATTTTTTTTTCTCAAACTTGCTGACCTGAAGACAACTAGCAGACGTTAAAAACTTTAGTAGACGGATAGCCTCTCTCATTTATTCTATTCCACCCAACTTTATTGACTCTATCTCTCCCACACCTTCGTAGACATAGAAGCATTCAGTCGGTGCATTTATGTAAGTATATTCGCTAGAAGACGAGATAGGGGGTTTTCAATTCAATTCAACCGCAGGTAATACTAATGATGGCGGAGCGGTTGCTGTTGTTCCTGTACAATTTAATTCTTCTCCTGTTGTAGTCATAATAATCGTAAAGCTGTCTGCATCTAAGTGCTGTTAGCTCATCCATCTTTATTTTTGCCGAGGATGAGTCACACAAAACGCTTAAACGATACAAATAGTTTTAGACTTGAATTCAATTTATACCTTCACCTTCTCAATCCTATTATTTAGTTTGAATGTTAAAAATGTGTTGTTCTTTTTCATTCGATTGCCTTTTATGAGAAGTAAACCGACGAGTAAGTATCAATTCATCTGTGATTGAATATGCTATCTCTCGGTGAGTTAATAGGTTTCTCATGACATGAACATGACTCCCTAATGAAATGCACGCTTCTTATTTCAAGTGGTTTAATTAGAAGAGCAGAACTTTGCTCCCGGACTTTTTGCTCATCGATCACTTGAAAAATTCATATTAAAACAGCAATTCCGTTGAATAATACCCCTTTTAACCGATCTTGAAATGACTGCTGTTTATTTACTTACTCATAACGACATATTGTAAATATTGATACAAGTCGGGGGAAATGAGCAAACGAGTAGCTTTTATTCAGTTTGTTTAAAATTACTTTCATAATAATTAAATGACCATCAAGAAGAAATCCAAACTTGATGGGCAGTTGAGAGGAGAGCTACTAAAATACTGGATAAGCTGAATTCATTTTGTGAGCGGCAGGAAAACATGCGGTATGAAGCATGGAAGCATAAAAGCCCGAGAGATATTTTGGGGAGAAATAAGAATCAGGAGAGAAAGTGGGTATCAGAGGTTATCTTCGTACACGCCTGTTTATTTATACAGTAATAGCCCAAAGTCATAATAGTGGGATCACAAGTATTTTTATTAGTTTTTTCAATGTGGAAACTACGAAATAGAAATACTCTGGATTTCTCGGCATTTTCTCGTCATCATCATCTTCTTGTAATATTAGCAGCAATAGTAGTCTTAGTAGTGGTAGTAGGCCTGTGCCGGGGTGTACTATTAATCAAACCACTACTTCTTCAGACTTTGTATGTTCAAGCCGCAGGCCTTTTTTCCACTGTAATATTATTATGAATTGTAGGAAGGAAGAGGATTTATTTTGTCAAAAAGCCAGAAGTACACATACGGATGCACATTTGTTGGCGATTTTGCTTTGCAGGAGAACAGA
>JAHZMX010001738.1:0-10898 GCA_027743895.1 Seira musarum | reverse complement strand
AGAATTTCATGGAAATCAAAAACAAGAGCTAGAGAAATCTTGACTGATTTCGCTATAACTTTTTTTCTTAAAAAACACTCTCGACAGTACTAAATACCTGTCTTCAGTAGTTCTATTTTACCACCGTCGGAATAAACATGTTCCATTTACCTCTTTTGTTTTGACCTTGAGTGAATCAGAAAATGAAGAGCCATTACATTAGAAATAACGATTACATTAACCTACGAAGAGCAACGTAATACATATCGTTAGGATCAAACAAATAGAAAACCATAACCCATTTTTTTACCATGTAAAAACTCATTGTCATGATATCAAATCTCCGCGTCCGACAATCTGAGATAGAACTTTTAAAAGACGTTTTGATTCAATCATCCGTTTGAAATAAAAGGGCAAATAGATTTTTTCAGCCATTTATCTCGATGGCGATGACTCAAACTTGCAACCTTTTTTTTTAAATCGGTCGGCCATAACTTGAAGGGTTCTTTTCATATATAACATTAATTAGCAAGTTTATTGTACCTGGAAGTAGGCGGAAATTAATGAAATGTGTATTTTAATTCGTGTGGAGTTTGATTTAGTATTTTAAAGTTTTTCACAAATGGTTTACTGTTTCTGCTTTTCAATCTTACTGGTACAACTGCGGTAGAAATGCATGTTCCTTTTATTCTTCATTTTTAAGCTAGAGTTTAAAGCAAAGAAATCATTCGATGTAAAATTAATTTCTTTGCAATAATGCTATTTGTAATCTGTACGAGAACAAGGAAATATAAGTAAATAAAAATGATTGTTTATCTAAAGAGTAAACAATTTTTTACTTTACAAAAAACGGAATGAAAATCCCTATGTACATTATTTCCGAAAATATGACGCGATTGAGATTTAAAAGGATTGGGTAAACTAACCCCGCTCGAATTAAATTTAGTACAAATTACATATAAGCTTTGTGGGTAAATCTTTTTCAACCCCAGTACAGTTGCTCTTTATTAAAGAATCCTGTCATTACTGGTTCATCGAATTTAAGTAGCGCAGAGTCACAGGGAAGCATTGATCTCTGTTGCACACTTTACTAACCTTCTCGTTGGCCGCAAATAACACAGTAACGCGACAGACATAAGAAGAAGAAAATGACATGATCAAATGTTTTACTGGAATGGATTGGGATAGAATATAGATTTTTTAAAAATACACACACATTTGATATTTTTTAAAATAAAAGTTGGAGCCATGAAAAATAGGGTAGGTATATGTTGAAAAGAGATTAGAGAATTTGGTTCATATCATCATAATTATCTGGAGAGTGAGATGTTTAATGCAACTCACAACTCAATACTCCGTTTTGGTGATGTGGGCACATGATTCCTGCATGACGATACCATCAAAAGCCAATCAAATGCTGAATAAACAGACACACACACGCTTGGAAAAGGAATTAATGAAAAATGTTGAATTTTAATGTGACGCTTATATTTCTTAAATGAACCTCAAGAGATACATATTTGAAGTAAATGAATATTAATCAACGTTATAATTACTTTTTGTCAACGTCAAGAATGTTGAGATACGAGGCTGGAGAATACAAATTACAAATTGTTTAATTCTTTGTATATATGTATATACTTACATATAAACAAAAATAAAGCTACTAAAATGAAGTTTACACGTAGCTGGAGGTAAAAAAACACACTAAATGGAATTCAAAACTTATCAGAATTTCTCATGTTCCACAATCCTTAACATTTCCTACAAATCGTCTTTTTACTTTTTGCCTCATATTTGTCATGAAGTGTATTTCTATAATGATGTATTAAGTAATATCGGTATCTTCGCACATTAAACAAAGTTTCTTGAAGAAAAAACTGTTGACTTTGCTGTTGCAAGTTCAACGAAAAATATTTCACATATAAATAATAATTTAATCATAATCGTCAACCCAAGCAAACTGAATACGATTAGGATTAAGGATCGGAAAAGGAATCTATTTGCTTTGTACGTGAATTCAATCACCAAACAGTAGTCATCAATTCAAATCATGAATAGTGTTCTTAATCGGGGTAAGCTGCAACGTTAATTTTAGCTTCATTTCATCTTTCAATCTCGATTACGAATACATGAAACACTGAAACACATCCGAAGCTTGAATGCTTGATGCACAGGAGGGAACGACAGAATAATCTTTGTAACGGAGAGACATTTGTCGCCCAAAGGTGTCCCAAACATTTAAAGATGAGAATGCCCTTTGATGTAACTTGATTCGTTATACTGAATGTTTAATTAATAATTACTAATTACTGTGGAGTGATTTTTGCTTCAACTCCCCTGCCAAATAGCAAAACAATTGTGAAATTCCGTTATAACGAAGAAAACATTTTTTTCTCTAATCGAACGTCTTTTCTCACTAATGCACGTGTTGAAAACGTCTTATTCTGTTTTTGTTCTTTTTAGTCGACAACGGTACATACCTATTTAAGGTTTCCAAGTTTTCAATCCGGAGGAAGAGAAAAGCCAGTATTTGGACAGTATGAAGTAAAGAATTAAGTATTTTCGAATTTATTTCTTCAAACCTTGGGGTTTGGAACTGTTTTCAGAGAACGCGTTCGTAATACTTGAGAAATCCGTTATAGGCCATGGTGTAATGTAGCGATGATATGGTGCCGCCCAAACTGTTCCTCTACATCGAGCTTCGACTTTATTTGCTTCATTGATTATTAATTGTATAGGTATAGTACAATATATACGTAACTACTAATCTGGGAGTCCATTCGATTACGATTGTACAGCTCTCACAGTGACATGTGTTTCACGAAACATCTGCATACATATCTGAGCTCAGCTCAAACTATTTTTAAACGAACTGACTTTCAGGACTACAAAATACAATTTAGAGGATTTCAGACGCCAATTCAAAATGGATTGAAATATGGCTTATTGATGAATTTGATGGGTTGTCATTGTCATTTATGATATGATTGTTAAATCGCAATCGTATGTACTAAATAATCGTTTTCATCAAATAACCCAACGACGCGTATTAAGTACATTGATTGAACATTCTCGGTATTATTGTGAAATCCATTTCATTCACGCGCATATAGATACTCCAACTGGAATCAACGGAGCAGTAAATAGGTATATGGACTCCAATGTCTAATTTTTAAATTGTCTGGACAGACAGTAAAACAAACTTTTGATTGAGGAGTTCAAGAAGTTGTGCATCTAAATCTATCTGACCCAGCATAATCTTTCAATTTTAATCGGCATTAAATATAAACGTAACAGAGAAGAGCAAGAGGGAAAAATTATAAAGCACATAGGAGTGCATAGGCATGATATATTAGATGCAAAGTACAATACAAATTGTAGAAAGTACAACAAAGTTAAAGCAAGTTAATGTAGTTACCATCCAATCCATCAAAAAATAGTACCAACAGCACCACATACTCACACTCAGCGAGACTTGTGTGGACTTTGCTTTTGCTCTTCATTGAATTCAATAACCCACTCGCTCGCTAGTCGCTGTCGGATGCAGGCAGATGGGTTACTTTGCAAGTTTAGGTGAATGTAATGTAAGGCTTTATCAAAAAGCGAGTCGAGTTGACATAAGAAATGTTTACGAGAACGGAACCAGATATAACCAGAAAATACTGGTTTGCTACTTTGTAAGTTTAGGTGAATGTAATGTAAGGCTTTATCAAAAAGCGAGTCGAGTTGACATAAGAAATGTTTACGAGAACGGAACCAGATATAACCAGAAAATACTGGTTTGCTTTGTAATGGCATGACCTATAATATGTATTACGCTTTTATATTGTAAAATGAAGAGGAATGCAGTGAGTGAATACGATATGACGATGAATGACTTCGTTCGATTGCGATTGAGGCAAGGCAATGGCATCAAAGCAAAAAAAACTTTTTTACTCTTGTTTCATGTCGGAAAAATACGTACGCTTGTAACTTGATGTTGTATCAACATCCACACCAGGAGATTTAATAATAAACCGTGTTTGAGAAGATGCAAAAACAAAACCCTTCAAATACCAACCATTGTAGCAGAGCAAAAAAAAACCTATTTTTAAAGCTTTTGAAACAAGTTAAGGCGCAATGAAGTAAAAACAGAAAACTCCATCTTAATCTTGATGAGTTCAGCTTGAGTACATACGTGCGTACAAGGTGAACAGGAGACGAAGAACGGTAGGGAACAACTTTTTTTTGTTGTTTTGCACGAAAATGAAGGACAAACACGAAGAATTGAATAACATGCTAAAATGAAAATCGGGAAGAGGTCTTCAAGACAAGTCCGATATATAATAATAAAAAATGTCAAATTAGACAAATGGCATGTTACTGACATAATATCATGAAGCTGAGCAATCAGCGCACGCAGTATTGATTTTAATGCATGCGCCAGTATTTCTGGCGTCATGACTGACCTCTAGAATTAAGGTTCTTTTGGAACATATTTAAGCAAAATGGGTAAACACAAACAGTATGGGTAACGCTTGAAATTTTTAATGATGACTTTATTGTTTGTGAAAGCTCATTTGAAAACTGAGTAAAACTGAGACTTTAAAAAAAATTGAAATTATTAACTGTCATCCACAGCGGGCATATCATGTCATAGTTATTTATGAAACGTATATGTATAGGTTGCGCTACCTCATTGGAAAATCTCCAGGAAAATTAATTTACTTATCTAAACTGAATTAGATGTGATTGATAATGGCAAACAACTATAAATTATCTACGAGACAGTACGGCACTTGAGATGAGATACTCCAATTGAATTCACACATTATTTTAGGAAGTCTACTTACTTTTGACTTCAACCTCGAAACAAATCGCACTAAACTGATTTGAGAAAAGACCATTAATTTACTTCTCTCGATATAACCGCATATTATCTCTGGTTTTGTAATACAATGTTTTGTTGTTTGTACAATTTTGCATTAGCTAGCTTCTAGCTTACCTATTTAGTACGAATTACCTTTACCGATTCCAACATCGATAGTAATTATTTATCGATTTCTTTTAAAACTGAGCCTGACTGGTTTTGCAAGATGTTATTCCGTTTTGCTTGAGCTAAACTAAATGTCATCTGCACGACTTATGATTATGAAATGGTTTAATAAAGACAAACCTTAAGGAACGCATTCTAAATTACTAAATTGGACGATGAATCATTAACGATTACCAAAATTTCAAATTGGCAGAATTATATTCATGATGAAATATATGCGTTTGAAACTGTTAATCTTGTAACACCCCATTTCGAAAACAGGATGTGTCTAATCCAGATCAAAAGGGGACAATGAGAAGACTGGACTGAGTATGACAAGTTTAAAAGGTTATCAATGTTATCATGATTCTTAAATAAAAACATTTTAAAGCTTTTGTGGCCAATTTAAGTGATACAATACAATTTAGTAATTTCATGTGTAGAATAGTGCGGTTTTGTAATAAAATAACTTGCAATAAACCATATAACTATAAAACTGAAGTATTCATGTAGATCGGCAAGGATTATGATTAAGAAAATAAATCGTTATATTTGTAGCAAAAAAGTCTAGTTTTGTGATTAAAGAATGTATGTCTTACGCCATCTGTTCTGTGATAAGCGCAATAGAAACTTGATGAGTTGAAATTTGGAGTTTGGGTACTACAGCTACTGATGATAAGATTATTATGAATACATATGTACATTCTTTCCTGGCATATTTTACCTAGCAAAATATCTATTTGTCAAATTCCAAATTCCCATCATATAATTCTTACCTGGCTTTGACTTCCTCAGAGTTTGACGGAGGACTTGAACTAGAAGATATGGAAGCTCAAGGTCATATTGTTCACGAGGCTTTGCAGCAGTAGCAACCCTCATCCAGAATTCAAGATTTGTATAAGGCCGTTTTAAGTTGTGAAGTGTGAAGCCGTTAAGTGAAGTTGATATCACTGTAGTTGTAGTTGCGTAAAAGTAAAGCAACGCTGATTTATGGATTGTGTTTGTGTCAAGTGAAACGTGCGACTAAAAAGTTTCCTATACGCTCAGAAAATCCACCGGAACTACTTTTAAAGTTACGGTCGTAGTCATCAAATCATCATGATTGTCGAACAAACCTTTTCTTCTCTTTCAATGTTCAGAAAACTTTTTATTATAATCACCAAAGAAATAATAAAGCTAAAAATTCAACGAAACTATCAAGTGCACATCTCCAGCTCTTCTGAATGCTATCAACTTCAATGTCAATGACCATTCCCGAAGAAACTTTGAGGAACGAAGAAGAACTTCATTTGTTCAATTTGTAAATTTATAATCAATCGCACCTTTCCTTTCAAAGGAATTCAATACATGTGTCCGAATTGAAATTATAGATGATTTTTAAACATAAGAACGGTTTTTCTGGATGGACGCAAGACGAAGTTAAGTTAAAACACACCTTTAAAGCTTAGAGGCGTGCGGTAACAAATTTCAAACATTTTACCGGTAAGTTCTCTTTCAATGTTCAGAAAACTTTTCATTATAATCACCAAAGAAATAATAAAGCTAAAAATTCAACGAAACTATCAAGTGCACATCTCCAGCTCTTCTGAATGCTATCAACTTCAAGGTCAATGACCATTCCCGAAGAAACTTTGAGGAACGAAGAAGAACTTCATTTGTTCAATTGGTAAAGTAATCAATCGCACCTTTCCTTTCAAAGGAATTCAATACATGTGTCCGAATTGAAATTAAAGATGATTTTTAAACATAAGAACGGTTTTTCTGGATGGACGCAAGACGAAGTTAAAACACACCTTTAAAGCTTAGAGGCGTGCGGTAACAAATTTCAAACGTTTTACCGGTAAGTATATCACAGACGGTTAGCAACTTGTTGCGGGCAAAGATTTCGATTGATTTTTTTACGTAGAAATTTAAAAAAGACGTTTTGCGATTCTTAGATAATTGGGCACGTTACGCTAATTGAACAACATATTTAATCTTGAAGTATTCGGTATAGTGTTGTCGTTGTCATCACACAAAACTGTTTTGTATGGAATTTCTCCCAATCCGGGACAGGTACAAATGTGCAGATTTTGATTGTTTTATAATCAATATTATAATCAGCTAAGCACGTTGTTCATGAAAAACTAGAAATCATATGATGGATTTTTTAGTGCTTGTCCCTACTTTATTTACTACATCGCGAAATATTTTGTTCGTTCAGCGAACTAGCGAAAAGTGCTAGACAGACAACGCGAACTCATGCAAAAAGATTGTTGTTGTTTTATGAGTTTTATTTGCTCTGTCCATGTTCGTTCCTCAACGTGCAATGCAGCAAGAGCTTAACTACGAAGTGCGAAGGGAATCATCATCTTACATCACAAACATGTGCCTTGCCAGCTACATATTTGTTTGTTGTGTTGTATCGTGTTTCGCAATACAAAAGTTCAACTCTTTTGCAGTTACAGTCAGTTTCAGGGATCATCCATAAATTACGTCATCGTATGTCAGGGTATTAATGTAGTCGATAACTGTCATTAGTAAATACTAATAGATGCTGGGTTTTCAAACTAGCAATGCACCTCGCGATGATCGCAAGCTTAGTTTAGCATTGCTGATTTCTGGTTGTCGTAGTGAGGCTAAATGACACTTGCCTAGGCGTAGGTGCATTGCTAGT
The DNA here is from genome assembly GCA_027743895.1 of Seira musarum. Taxonomy (NCBI): domain Eukaryota; kingdom Metazoa; phylum Arthropoda; class Collembola; order Entomobryomorpha; family Entomobryidae; genus Seira; species Seira musarum. The sequence goes on along the minus strand of JAHZMX010001738.1, from coordinate 3,246 downwards.
TTGAAGCCCCTTTACATAGTATATTTAATTTCATCAACGACATCGCTGCTAAATAAGAACGTTTCTTGCACTGTCAGAGTGAATTTTTTAAGTTTGCTTTTCAGGACAGGCACATAAGCTAGATTTGTGTTCCTAATCAAAAGCATGAAAAATAGCTTCATTCAAATGACTCTATCATTTGTAATTATTTATTTTTATTCGAGGGAAATCGCTTTTAGAGAGCATCATTTTATTATAAAACTCCCATACGGACATCTGCCGCAAGTTTTAGTTCTCTGATATCACGCTTTTAAGTTCAAGACATTCCCGTTCGCAGTGCGTTAGTAATAGGCTCGTGGCTAACAGGCCGAGATGCGTATCTGCCATAAGGAACCAATTTTTAATTGATATTTTCTGTATTATTGTTTAATTAATTGATTACGTAAGACTTTGAAGCAGGTAATAAGGTATTTTCAAACGGCATAAGCATAAATTTGTCAATATTATTATTTATTAATTAACGTAACATGCTCAATTACAAAAAAAGGTGTTTATTCAATCTTTATCTTCTATCAAGGCCGGATTTTTATGACCATAGAATTGCCAAATAAATGTGGATTCGGGTAAAACTTAAAACATACCACGATCTTTTCATCTGCAAACGGACAAATATTGAAAACTCATGCAAATATTATACGAAATGCCTATCCGGTTGAATTAAGAAATACTATGTTTTTAGGTTGCCATTAAGCCAGAATCTAAAGCCTGCAGTAGATCATATTTGTTAGAAAATATATGCAATTTCTACTAATTGAAAATTTAAATATTGAATTTGCAACATAAATGCACATTCCAAAATCTCTTAAAACATAATGTATGCATTGCATAATCTGTGGCTATATTCACAAAAGTAGATGTCAAACGATCTGAAATCTGTTGAAACTTTGACATACAAAACAGTATTTATTACTGATATGCAATGACGTAATGAATGAATGATGGAAGATTATGTCCCTGCCCATTTTTTGTACAAAAGCCGTCTTTATTCCAACCCTTTTCACTTTTTTCTCCTGGTATTATTGAAATTTTTATACGAGTTTTAACGCATTCTCAGCTTTTAATTGTTTGGAATGAATCCCTTTCACTTTAGTATTTATTTTGCATCAGCAGAGTATTGATTTTGATGTGTCTGTCTGTGCGTAGACAACCCTCGAGAGGCATTACTGATTGACCTCAGAACATTGGTTCCTTGTGTCATTAAAATGACATCTATAAATGAGTTAAGCCAAATCGGTCAATTGTCAACGACAGGGCCAAAGGTTGAAATTGTTTAAAGGTGTGGCATATGGCTGTTAACAGCTCATTCGAAAGCCTAGAGTATTGAGAAATTGAGTAAAATTCTAAGTTTAAGATTCTTATAATGACAGAAATCCGTTAAAAATTTTTTTCGGTGGACCATATAACTTGCGGTAGCTTTTTAAAACAATTGAACAAGGCTTTAGAATTTTGAAATGTTTACTACTTTTTACGTTTATATGAGACAATGAAACTTTAGACTACAAACAAACGAATTCTATTTGTTCATGAAAGCTACAGTTTAGAATTGTTTTAACAGTTTGTTATCACCATCAATTACTACTTACATCAGCTTCAGCTACGTACAAATATAACTTTTTACCAGCTTTATTCATTAGTCGCTTTTCTATTTTAATTTAATTCGTTCTTGTTAACATTATGAGAATTTTATCCAAAATCCATAACCCATGGAAATGTAAGTATACATTTTTGGTTTTGATTGGATATCTGAGCTTCAAAATCCCTTTTGCAAAGCCTGTCTTTAAATTTTGAGGGGTTCTTTACGGAAAATGTAACTCCTATTTCTTATTCATCCAATACCACATAATGTATTACGTGCAATGTGCATAATAGGTTAGAAATTGCAATTGAGTTCGAGTTAAATTTAAGCCTTGTACATATGGTAGCAACAAAATCGGGGTCCCAACTAGTGCCCTCAAACTCCTTCCTTTTAAAATACACTGACTGTGTGTACAAAAATATCTAACATCTATTCTGTCTGTTCTCTTCTCTTCTCTCTCTCGATTTGCTCTGGTTTTCTGTTCGTCCCACTACATACCACTGCAGAGTGCTAGCGAGTGCAGATACAAACAGTTTTTCTGTTCGTTGGAGTTCATTATATTTTACTTTTCATCCTGTATAGTGCAGAGCATAATTGGACGATCTCATCGCAGTAGTGCTACGCTGTAAGAGAAACTATGAATACTTGTGATGGTTTTGTTCATTTGTGTATTTCCTCTGAGAACTACGACACTTCGAGCCATCACCTCTTGAAAAAATTAGAATCCACTTAATTTTAATGGTCTGCTAGTTAAATATTTTCACGTCAACACATGAACTAATGTTTAGATTCAAATAGCGTAGTGATTTGAATTAGCATAGCTAGGATAGAGAAAATCGATGCGCCCTCTTGCGGAATTTGGATTGTTCTTTACATTGCAAGATAACCAAAAGTGACGCGTACATATTCTGTAAGTAAGTATATCTTCTGCGTACCAATTTCTTGATAGACAAAACATTCATTTGCATTCCGTCAGGAATTCACGGAAAAGTGACTAACTTTACTCACAATTCCAAGATATACAAATTTAGTAATTGTGTGCTGGTCGAGTCGAACGTCACGGTGAACAAAAATTTGATTGTACGTGTAAAGTTTCCCCTTGTCTGTAAACAATATTGGTATTTGGTAGGCTACTCCTATGTAGTTGTTTGGTAGCCAAGGAAACATAAGGCAAGTTTTCCTGCTGTACAAACAAGTAGATAATTCTTGGCTTTTGGTTAGGTTAGTCTGCCTCAGTTTCAGACGCAACGTGTCAAGATATTTGAGTTTAAAATTAAAATCAGGATTTCAAATTTAAGGTAAATAAGACAAGCTTGGGTTTTCTGTGTTCGTGCATTAATGAACTTTGACCTCAAACACAAATTTATACAAAAACAAAATTTGCACTGATTTTTTGGATTGGATTCGTCAGGAAATATTGTTTGGTAATAATATATACTATTAAACAATTGAACTAATCTATTCCAACAAACAGCAGCAGCAGCAGTGAGGGTCGGTTGTGCAGTACACAAGCATACAGTATTCAGTATATACAGCGTACGTCGTCATCAGTTGTGTTGTTTGTCTAAATTAAATTTTATGCTCCCCGTTTATACATTTGAACTGGGAAGTTTCAAATTTATATCCACAGC
>JAHZMX010001737.1:0-25163 GCA_027743895.1 Seira musarum | reverse complement strand
CTTCACAGCTGGAGGAAAAACGTGCGTGTGCATATAAAAATTACAGTAATGACTTCACATCAACCAAATCTAAATATTTCATTTTTTATCTTCCTTCCTTCCGCCTGCCATTTCTTTGGAAAGCAATGAGGAAGCTATTCTTGATGATGAGCATAAAAAATGACAGAATCACAGGAGGAAGAAGAAGGCATGTGAGAACAAGCTTGAGAAGCAGGTAGCACAAGATAATTAATAACTACAGCGTACAACTATGCAAAAGAATATAAGAATCTGTTCAAATTGCTCTTGCGATTGCGCAATATGATCACTTTAAAGAGGGACTTTTTGTCACTGTCATTGTCTTCTTTTTAATGTTCCTTGAAAACGCACATTATTCTTTGTACGTAGTCCTAATCAAACAATAATAATAACCGCCTTTTCTCATTTTCATGAGTCATTTCATATAAAAAGGTAGACGTAGAGTATCATGAAGGGAGCTAATGATCTCTCAATTTACGACATCGACACTTTGCACATAACGTAGACGAAACGAAGAGAATTGAATAAGTTGACAGTCAACATGCAGGTACTTTTATTGAGTGAAGCTATTAAAAAATCTCAGAAAATCCAAAGACGGTGAACCACAATTACTCACAATCGCTATGTAGGTTTTGACTTTACGTAAGATAGAAACAAGCTTTGCAAAAAAATTCAGGATGACGAAGTGGAAAATGCTGAATAACTACTTGTTTTTCCTGGAAGGTTATTTCCCTTCTTGAAGAAAACGTTTTCATTGTTACGTTTTTCTTAACAATGTTGTCGTCATTCATTACAATCACAATCATATCCTCCCGTTGCACGGTTTCAATGAATGTAGCAAATTGTGACGATTTTTTAAAAAATACCAGGCATCGTAGCAATAAATGGAGCGACGACATATTTCAAGCGAATCCTGACTGATTTTGCATTGCATCATGCAACAATGCCGCTTCCTTCTACTCTTTCAAATTCATTTGGTATGAAGTAAATGATAATGACTTCTTTTCATTTTCAAGCACAAATGCCCACACACAAAAAGCTCCTCATGCTGGTGTGGTGTCTGGTAGAGCACAAATACAATTTCAATTGCAACTGCGAGCTCGAATTAAGCTCATCCCATTTCATTCAGAATGATTGCATATGAAAGAAGAGTTGTTTGTGTGACTCTTCATTTTTCTTCTTCTTCACATTTGACATAAGGCGGCAGTCACACATGCTTTGTATGCAGAATGACAGGAAAATCTTTTTGATTATCTTTACTTCTTTTCAAAATTTTCATTCCATCCCATCTCATGTCATCCAGTAATGTTTTCTACTTCCCACGCATATTCAGCTACAACCTCCTCCTCCTTCACCGCCTCCTCCAACTCCAACATACATTGCACATTATCAAATGCTCATAAACAATTTAGAACTCATCGTAATAATCTTGCAAGAAACAAGGAATAAAATTCATCCCAAAAATAATTATTACATTTTCCCCCTATTCCCTCCATTTAATTCAGAAAAAAATTATTTCCACTCCGTCACTCGGAGCCATTGAAGTACAAAGTCTCCTGTGAAGCTTCTTCCTTCAAAGACTCTTCAAAGGCTCTATACAGTACAATATGACATCACATCAGTATCATCATTTTTCTCTCCTTTTCCTCATCTTAAAAAGTATTATTAAAGTGGAAAACATCTCTTTGTTTTTTTCGCCATTGTCAGTAGTCGTTCGCATGATTTCATTATTACGTTACGTTACATTCAATTGAATTCTCCATCTTCTGGATGAAAATGGCTTTTATTGCTTTCAAAGCCCATCCTATTCTTTGCCATTTCCTCTTTTCCATTTTTTTGCAAAACCATTATTTTGAATACAAAAACTTGGTATATTTCCTACAAATCTAGTCTTCATATACTTTGGCCTGTACAATGTATTTTTGGGGAAGGAAAAAATGTTCAAATTACGAAATAGAAAAGGCACGCATTTAAGAATATATAATCCATATTATATCCACCTCCACACAATACATTATGATATGGCATGATATTGTAATTGTAGGAATAGGATAGGAAATATAAAGAATAACAGTTTTAGTTTAAAAAATGCACATTTTTTCTTACTGTTCTTTTTTTCCTCAGAACGACGAATGAACGAAACTCGCAACTCGCGAGCGAGACTACTCGCATAAAGCTTTGCTTTGTATTTGTAACGTGCATGCATGTAACTTTGGAGGTCATTCACCTCTCCTCTGAGCTGCTGACTGAGTAGTGTGTACACACAAGAACTGAGCCAAAGCAAAAGAGAACGAAACGAGCAGCAGAGAAAAGTAGTGGCATAGGCTCGGCTCGGGAAAAAAAGAAAAGCAAACCAAACCAACGTTATTGAGCTTCCTCTATTTTTTGCCTGCGTAGCGTAGCTGTAGCTCTCTAGCTTTTGCTTAGGTATACTCACTCAACTCAACTCAACTCACTATAGTCATATGAGAGAGGTTATGTTGTGGCTGTGGCTGTTATGCATAAAAAGAAGGGAAGGACGGACGATGACTCCTCTTCTCTTTTTTTTTTGCCGAGAACGTGATGATGATCATGGCGATGATGACGATGAGGATGCCGTATAATCTATGGGATTATATAGTTTTGTTGGAGAAATAAGTAAAATAAATAGCTTTCTTATTTACATCATTATTATAAATGTAAATGTGCAATGTAATGTAATGGTGAAATATAGAAAAAGAATTTTTATCGCTATAATACTCGTGTTCATGAAATAAGCATGAACATGAACTTTGAGTATGGAAGGATGACGATGACAATATTTTAATACTGACAATGAAATTAACATGGAACGAGAGAATAAAGATGGGTGGTAGTCAGTGTCAGTGCATTGCAGTAGTGGACTGAAAATAATAATACCTCTTCTCATGAGATGAGGTGAGGATGAGCTCAAGAAGAACTGATAATTTTTTTCCGTTGCTTCTTCTAATGCGAAACTACATGAGTCGAGCGATGTGATGGATTGGATGATGATGTAAAATGTAAAGGAAGATGACGATCATGACAATGAAAATTCTCTACTGTGCTGCTGACTTGACAGCGACGGCGACAGAATTTTCCTTAATCAGGGAAAAATTTTCCATTCTTTGGAAAGTGGAAGCTCTTCTAAATCCAGTATTATTAAATTTCAAAGAAAACTCAATGATAGATCCAGGCTTTTTTTTTGTTTCAAATTTCCAAATCCAATTTGGACAAACAAGAAACGCACACTACATCACTATCATCAGCGCAGGCTGAAGTAAATAGTTAAGTTCTTTGCGAATCATCTTGGGGTTTCCTCCGTTTTCTTGCTTCGTTCATGAAAATGAAAGAATACGGTATAGTACGGTACTATATGAAGAACAGCTCATCACTTCAGAAGAACGTGTGTGAGTGAGTGAGTTGAGTCTGCTCTACGAACTATGTGCATTCACATATTATTACGTACGTAATATTTACGTTGAGCGGTCCATGACCTCGAAATGTATGTATGTATGCGACTATGTGATGCGAGCATGTGTATTTTTATTACCATTTTTATACGATAATGTAATGGAACATTACATGACTTCGACAAATATTACTAACTGCTAATGGAACGATATGAAATGTTATCCTCGCTTCTTCTTCTTCTTTTTTTGCAATCTTCTTTCTTCGGAAATGATGATCTATCGATTGAACGTCTTAGAATTTGATTTGGAATTTGAATTGTATTGCTTTCTTTTAAAGGTCACGTGCCTCACAGTTTGAATATAAATTCTTTGACATTGTACCTTTTTGCTGGATGATTATGATCGTATCTAATGGCTTCTTTTTCATGAGTACTCATCAAAAAGGGATTGTGTAACTTTTAAAAATAATGTTTTGTTATGAAATTCGACCTATTCTTCTATTTCATTTCTCATTCCAGCAATTGGATCCAGGAAGAAGAGGTTGACTTACTTGCGTAATCCAAAGATAACATGCGTATGCGGGGGTGGGAGTTGGGTACATATACCTATAAATGCGTGGGGCGTGGGCGTATGACTATTTTATGATTAAAAATAAAATTCAGTGAAAGCTTACCTCGGATAGTGCTAGGCATCCTGACCTCATCCTTCCATTCGTTTGAGGTCCAAAAAAGCGTGTACACTTCTATTTGTATACATCCACAAATAAAATGCACTATAAACAATCAATTTTTTAAAAATAATTTTTGTAGCACCCACAGAATCAATTTTTTTTCAAGACACAAAGGAATTGATTATCTAATTTAAGAGGATATTTTTTTGTCAAGAATAAGTCATAAACTCCATTTTTATTTTTATGAGCATTGATGATTCCTCCGTACTCGCGCTATCCATTTATGTAGAAGGCAGGTGTGTACGTCGGTTGGTATATGTCTAAATTTGTAATCCGGAAGTTGGCCTAAAGCCCCTCCTGTTCCATGCACAAGCTTATTTAATCTTTTTCTTTCTTTCTCGATCCTATGGTCCGCACAATTAATTTGATCTCAGGGGACAAACAAAAAAAGTAATTAGCAGTTTAACTATTACTAGTGCCGCTGGAAACGTTAGGATACTGTAATTTAATTAAATATACACACTGGGATTAACGAGAGTAATAATAGCAGCACTTTTTTTACATAATCCATCCGTTCATTTGATTCATTAAATAAATCCACTTGGATAAACAAAAAGCATCAGATCAGATTCTGATTATATTCGCGGAGATGTGAATGAACTTGTACTTTAGCTTCAGGAAGCAAGCAGTATTGATCACAAAGCAATGCAAAGGGTTCTTCATACGTTTCCAAATTTGGGCATTGACATTGCATAATCAACCATCATAATCATAATCACTTCTTCTTCACAGAAATCATCATATTCTTCCACTTCCGTCAACGAACATCAAACAGAGGAAAGCCTCAGGAGAAGTTGCATATCACTCGTCTTCAATAATATGAATAGTTGGTTTTGGTTTACTTTCGTATGTCCAGTCCAGTCCAGTTCAAGCGAATCCAGGACAAATCATTTCATATCATATCATACGAGCAAGGCAGACAGACAGACAAGGTTTTTTTTTTCTGGGCTTCGGAGGACTACAACTACGATTACGGTTACGGTTCTATTCCAAAAAGCTCAAAGCGAAAGGTTTTTTGTCTTTCTTCTCCTTTCAATAAATAGACAATTACGATACACACACACTCACTCACGATGGATGGATTGGAACCCAGTTCTTTTTGCTTCCGTTGTGTAGTGGTAGCAAGTAGCACTGGCAGAAAGAAAAGGTTCACTTGAGGTCACTCACCGACTCCAATCCAATCCACTCATTCCAAATCCACGAGCACAGGTATTACTGTTATCAAAGAAAGGAGGACCCTTTCAAATTCTTTTGCATGTAAAATTTTTACAAAAGCAGCACAAAATTCCCTTTTCACGGTCACCACATACTTTTTTTTCAAAAAATTTTATGATCCTCTTCTCATAATGCACAATACAAACACACGAGTAAATGGGATGTAAGTGTTGTAGGTGTGTGCGTGCCTTATTCTTTGTCCCTGGGATTGACGAAGAAGGAAGGGCACCACTTAAAACTGCACCTTTTGATCCTTTCCCTTAAAGGGTCCTTCTTTTAATCCTTCTTGTCTAGAATAAACTGTTGTTATTGTTACTCAACTTCCTTTCCGTTTCTGACTTGCGACACTTTTCAAAACGGAAGTTAAATTTTTTTTGAACTTGATTTCACTGTGATGTAATAAGCACCTTCAATTTATTTTTTTAAGCCATCGCGTATGATTAACAAATTATCCTCTTTTTCTTCTTCCTGGACAATTCAATGTCCTTTCCCGTTCCATGAAAATCGTAATGAAATGACGACGCGCCTCTCACTCTTCAGATAACTTTTCTTCGAGCTTTTGAATACACTCACTTTTTTATTGAGTTGCTTATCCGAGCTCTTCTGGATTCCGAATGGAAAAGCATACATAAAGGGAAAAGCAAAGTGTACGATGATATGATGGGTAAAAAGCTAAAGCGTAGACTTTACTTTTTTACTACGACCAAGACCAAGACCACGACTCTGACTCTGACTCTGCTGCCTATTCTCCTCTTTTCTTCATGCTGGTTCGCTATCGCTATTCCTCTGGCTCTGGGTCTGGTACAGCATTTTTTACATTCAATTCAGCCAGAGCCAAAGCCAAAGCCAGCGCCAGTATTACGATATCATATTTTTTTGTTCATTCTTCTTCCTCCTTCGCCATTGCCATTGCTATTGCATTTCGTTCGTTCAGTTCAGTTCAGTCGGTTCGTTTTTTCCTTTAGATTTGGTATGAAGCATTGAAAAAAAGAGTTAGAGTATCAAGTACAGCTGAGTTTCAAGTTGAAGTTTGAGCTTCCCATAGCCATGGCAAGAGCTCTTTCAGTTCAGTTCAGTGAGAAAAGACCCGTTACATTTTTCTTGTTTCGTTTCGTTTTTGTGCTATGAGCACTTTACACGCTCTTAGCTCTGCTCAGCTTTTGCCAGTGATGAAGATGATGATGTTCGTTCACGTTGATGACGAAACGGAGCGAATGAAATGTTCATGAGGATGGATGATCATCATCAGTCCTCTCACTCTACTACGTTTACTTACATCATCGCTTCAGGCTCATTTTTTATTTTAAATCCCAAGTCTGCAAAAAATTTCTTGCAAACGTTACCTTACTTTTTTTCCCGAAAAAGGATCCCAAAAATTATTCTCGGGGAAGTGGTAGAAGTAACTGCATACTTCTGTGCTTAATGGCTAAAGTACACATAAGGTTCCGCAAAGATCCTCAGCTCGTTAGCCAAAAAATTCCAAAACGCTTCGTTTTAAAATTGCTCATGAAAAAAATGCTTGGCTTGGCGGTCTTGTCCTTTGGACAACAAAAATATTTTTGGGATGGACGGATGAAGAGAGAGCAGCACTCGACTCTTCTCTTGGCATTCATTTTTTCGTAATTAGTTTGCAGAAAAAAATGGTCTTCTGCTTGGAAAGAAGATCGAGTGGAACATTCAGCATTTTTAGGTGTAATGGAATGAATAGTTAAACTATGATATATTATCTTTTTTCAAGCCAAAGACTAATCTGTTTTGTTTTGTTTGTCGAAAAGTTTGTTGTTTCGTTGGATTGGATCGGTATATTTATAATGATGATGACGATGACGAGATGAGTGTATTGGTATGCAAAGTATCTAGTTCTGTTTTCTTTTCTTATAGCTCACAGCTCAAAGTAATCTCGACAAAGTATTTTTTATTTCAAGTGTTGAACTTTACGAGATTTTCGGTGTGAAAAATAAGAGGTTCATGCCAATAGGAGGATCTCACTCTGCCAGAAAAAAGAATCTTTATTGTTTTTCCTCGCTCTGCCTCTGCAGCAGCAATAGCTATAGAAATTGTAAATAGGTACATAGCTATGTTGTTATTTTTCTGCAATAAATTAAATGGAGAGGCACGAAACGCATGATTACAGAGAAAATTTGCATGTCCCGTATGATATTTAAAGGGATCCTGGCATGGCATAGCTTAGCTTGGTCTGGTCTGGTCTGGTTAAATGGTTTTTACTGAACTCCTGTTTACAGGTCATGCCTCACTGATATTCGCTAATGGCTGCAAAAATAAAATACATTTTAAACGCTTTATGCCTACGTAAAATAAAGGCTAATTTGGTTTATGATGTTTTTTTCAAGAGGTGAATTGGCGTCGTCGGTGAATTATCGGTTAAACGTTTTGAAATCAGCAACGAACGAACATGGAGGTCTTGTTAAATTTTTCCACAATATTGACCTACGTTAACCGTAAAATCAGTTGAGAATTTAAAGGTTGTAAAACAAGTGCATTTTACACTAATGAAACATGACGTGTAGAAGTCGTTGATTGATTGAAATTGTCAGTCTCAAATAGATTTGCCCATTCAACTGACAGTTACAATAAACTCCGGTGGTAATCCTCATTGTAATCCTCTGTACATTGCAATGCAAATCAAAAATCACGCAACTGGCAATGTATTCCTTCATTTTTCCAGTACTGAAAAAAAAACTTCATTTAAATCTCCAACTTCATCACTCCAAAAAAATCACTTTTCTCCTAGATCCGTTCCCCTTCTTTTTTCATCTTCTCACGGTTCACCTCTCTTCATATTTTTTTTTCATTCCGGCATGCATACATAATTACTACTGTAAATAGAAAATAGATAGATAATCAGTTAGTTTGGTTTGCTCAAGTAAAAACCTCTTTAGTCACGGGAAAGCACAAGAAAATAGTTTTTTACGGCTACCACTACCACTGCAATACATCTCTTCTTCATCTTCATAATTTTTCTCACAGGAGGATAAACACCATCATCATCACATCACATTACTCCGGTCCGACTCCCTAAAAAACTTCATTTTCTTATTATGTTTTTTTTTCTTCACTACCTCCTTAAAATATTATTATCATCATCTTCTCAGCTCATATTACGCGTCTTTATGTGCACACATCTTTCATTCACACATACACACACAAACAATCAAGCTCTTCTCCTTCAGCTTGCTTTTTTTACATAACTGTACCTGAGAGTTTTTTTTATAACTCCTCATTCCTTTCCACCTTGATCATCTTCCATCCTTCCATCCATCCATTTTATCATCGAAAACAACCTCTCTTCTCTCATTTTATTACACTCTCCGTCCGAGACATTATCATTAAAATCCATGTATTTAAATGCGTACATTTTTTATATTCCTCGGCCGGGGAGGAGAATGGAGAAGCAAAGCAAGCAAAATGGGTTTGGTGTAAGTAGGTATTTTATATTAGGTAGCCCCTGAAAAGCTCTGTATGACATGACATGCACCTGTACTACTATGCATTCTGATTGTACTTACCCAGATTGTAAAACGCTGGTAGTAGCACTTCAACTACAAGTTCATAAATATTATTCAATATTCAAAATAGCGATAAAAAATTGTATTACTGGGCTCTCTAAAGTTGAGCTGAAACTGAAGTGCATGGGCTTGTCTCCCGTCTTTCAACTTCTTCTCAGGTTCATGATTTCAAGAGATTGTTTCAAAGATGAGACGATGACGATTCTTACATAAACATCCCGAATGATTTAGAATGGGGTTTAGTGAAGTTTTGATAATCTCATGTGATAAGGGAAAGAACAAAAAAGTCGGAGAAGAAAGGATAATGGTGCTCATTATTTTGACGGGAGACATGGATTCTCTTCAAGATGATGTTGTTCAATCAAGTCGAAATTGGCACAGTAAAAGTTGAGACAATTTTGACGCAAATTTTGTAACTACCTTATGCAATTTTTAATTTCTTTCAATTTTTCATGCTCCTCAATTGTTACATCATCGTGAGGAAAAAAAACAGTACAACATAAAAATATTTTTTGAAGGTCTTTAACAAAGATGCCTCACAATTTCAATTACATACATATATTTTTCAATGTAACATAATCGTGAGATGTGAGTAAGTAGTCCTGTTGGTTAGTTTGTTGTAGCCATAATGTCTCTCGCTCCCTTTCAAAAAAAATTCAACTGGGATGGGAATTATTTAGGTCATCAGTAGGTACACATCATGAATTATGTATGGTATCGTTATTGTTATTTAGAAAAAGAAGAATAACAAAAAAAATGCACACAATTTTTTCTCTTTCTTTATCATCATGCAAAAATTAGAATTTTCAAGACGTTAGTATGTACACTTTGTAGATTTATGATTATAATTCACCATTCATATAAGCTTAACGGATAACAGATCCAAATCCAATGTAAAGGGTAAGGGTAGGTCAGAGTAGCATGTAGGCTCTTGTTATCGATGGTCAAGTCAGTCATAATTATGCATTTCTTCATTTTATTTTCTTGATGAGATGTAAATAGGACGCGATATAATTATATTGTCATCGCCAAATAAAAGTTTTCAATTCAATAGGTTATCTAATGATCCCTCCAAATATCCCATCACCTGTACAACGCATGAAATGAAAAATCTTTGTTTTTATTTGCTCGTACTTCTCTTTATCAATTGCACACTCATTGCACGCGCCATTGAAATTCTTTTTTTAATTTTGTGGTGACATTCACATTCACTTGAATTTGAATTTCTCTTGAACTTGAAATTTTAATGTGACCTCTGCCTGGACACTTCTCAGAATGTCCACATTATTCTGCGTGATTCAAAATAAATTCTTGAAATTGGCCATGATAATGATTCCGGTTAGGAATAAATATAAAATGATTATGTTTTACCAAAAAATGGCTGCTTTCTTTTGGAAATAAAACACGACATTGCCAAAGCCCATAGGTTTCTCAACGAATTAAAACATCCACCTGCGCATGATACTCACCTTATTTTCTCTTACTGTTGACAACCAGTCTAAGGGAATTTACTTTAATTATGTTGACCACACAAAGACAAAAGAAGCGTGTGCAGACGACAAAGAAAATCATATTTTTTACAACTTTTGACGCTTCCGCACGTATTGTCTTACCACGAACACGGGCGCAGTTCCTAATTATTAGCTTTGATTGCTGTAGAATATGAAAGAGGGATACCTACCTGACTTTGCTTGATTCGGTATTTAATACATAGCACCTGATGGTGATAAGCATAATAAGGATTACATGAATGAGTACAACTACAGCTAAAACATCATAAGAAACGGGTTTAGTTTGTACCATGCCGAGTTTAAACTTTTCAAGTGTTTTGCGATGCATGTCAGAGCGAATAGGAGACCACAGGAATTTTTTTCTCTGTAAAAGTATAAAATCTTAAAGACCGTCATGATATGATTAAAGTATGTAACAATGCTGTACGATAATTATATTCAAGCTCATGTGAAACCAGTGAGTGTGGTGTTGTGTCTTCTTGTACGTCCATCCCATTATTAATATCAATGCGGGCGCAAATACATGGTCGTTGGTCGGGATTATGAAATGGGATACGTTTAAAATGTAAAAATAATTTTGTTGTGATTGTGGTTGTGATTATGATGCAAGTAATCAAAAGAAATGAAAGGAAATCGCCCGCCCAACCGATGCCCCGACAATCACATTCACATATGAACAGTTAACCTCCACTTTGTACAGAAGCATCAATCATTACCATCCGAGTCCCTAGTAAAAGAATACCTAAAGGTTTAATACTGTATTGTTTTTATTCAGAACTAATTTATTGCAAAATTATACCCGCTTTACCTTAGTACGGCCAGCTATTGACTGCCTACCTTTATAGGCTGGATCGGATTGTAGAAAAAGGATGAATGAATCGTATTGTAAAATTGTAAGATGGTGGGATTGGATAAGTGATGATAACGACTTTTCTACAAGTTTTCTTCCACTTGTTCTACCTGTGTAAATTAGATAGGGGCTTCATACAAAAATGATGAGAAAAAGACGGGTTTCTGCGAGGGTTGTAATGAGAGAACTGATATGTAGCAGCTGCTCCTGCAATAACATCCTTTGAATTATAAAATTTGTCTGCGTCTGGGGTGCAGTGCACTCTGCAGGTACTACTGACCTGCAATCCAAAATTAAAGAGAATTAAAGGTTTAAAATTGCATTGATATTAAATTAAAATAAGTTATATTGATTTAAATTCTACGTTTTAGTATTGTAAAAATGTCAAATTTTGCAATACATCCGTGAAAACTACATATTGCCTGTCTGCAGGTACTACTGACCTGCAATCCAAAATTAAAGAGAATTGAAGGTTTAAGATCGCATTGAAATTATAAATTGAAATAGGATATATTGATTTCAATTCTACATTTTAGTTTTGTAAAAATGTCAACTTTTGCGATACATCCGAGAAAACTACATATTGCCTGATTGTGCTTGATTATGATAAGTTCGCACTGCGCACGCACCTTATTTCTACGCACACGGACACGCACTTCCCTGTCTTCCTATTAATGTCAATATGTTCACATTTTCCCGTGCACGTTTCTTTCCGCGAAACAGTATACCGAAATATTTTTTTTTTAGTTTTTGCACTGGCTCCACTTCCTTTTCCAAAAATGCTGTCGCTTTTTCTCATCTATTTTCGCTTTTGCAGCATATTTGGCTCCCATCCTGACCTAAGTAACTTGGAATTTCCAAAACACGCTAGCTTACATCTCGTGGCGACTTCCAGAAACAAGTGGAGCTCCTCTTGGAACTCAGGACTTTCCTCTTTGTTCCAATTTTCCATAAGCTTCCCTTCTGCAGAGTGCATTGCTCCTGCTCCAGTTTCAGTCGATCGGGAAGCCTCTTGACCACTTGTTTCCCCTTTCCGCTGTTGGATGGAGGAAGCATAGCTTCTTTGTTGTCCAAATCTCTTCCGAGGTTTCATGTGAAAACATGATACCGTTACATCCATTTTTTTTTATTTTTCCCTTCCGCTCCCACTACTCCCATTGTATTTGCAGATTTTGTTGCTGGGTTTAAAACGCGTGTTTGGAAAAGACATCACAAAAAAAATGTTTTTCGAGGTACTTACATTCACGCTAAGCCGTATTTACAGACTTCTTGTCGACAAAGTACTTAAGAAGCTTATTCATATATTTCACCGAAGCTGCCTCCCAACAACATTTTTTTTTTATTTTGTTCGCCCTCTCACAAATTAAAATATTTTTCGAGAATTTCCAATACCTAAAAGCATGCTCAAACACGTTTTGTTTGCAGAATTGAGGATGGATGGATTGAGATAAAAAAGAAACTGAACGGAAGTACTTGCAAAATCAGAAATCATATGATCATGAAGATGATTTTAAGAAGAAAAAAACCAGTGTACAATGTGATACCCAGCAACTAATTGGAATACACGAGTTGCAACATGACCTTCTCAATACGAAATGACGCGTTTGAGGAAAACTCAAGGAAAAAATATATGAAATTCATTATGGGATTTGAATTTATAAATAAAATATTGCGGATTAAACTTTAGACCTTCCCTGGTTTGTCCTGGTCTGGTCTGGTACGGGATATGAAGTTTATGGAGAAAAAAATATTCAAGTTCAGGTAGTTTGGTAGTTCAGTATTCAGTTCATCTTATCTCGACTTGTCCAGATGTAGAAAGCCCAACTCGAGAGGACCGCAACGTGAAAAGGGATTTAATGAGGTGCATTATGTAACTGGAACAAAACAAAAAATTCATGGAGGAATTTTGGGGAAAAAAAATATTTTTGGGATGTACAAGAACAAAAGGGTATTCGTAGCTTCGAGGGGAAATGAAGGGCAAAACAGGAAAACCGAAAAGGATGTTGGTGTGTACAAATTACAAATTGGATGGAGTTTCATGCTCGAATCGAGGAAGATGATAAAAATTTTAAAATTGTGCAAAGTTAATGACTTTCACCGACACGTTTAGCCCATTAGCCGTTTTAAATGTTACATGTTCATTTGATTTGTGAAAAAGTTTAATTGAAAACGTGTTGGAACAAGCAATGAATTATTTTGTATGACTTGGTTGCATAAAAACTTTGTACAATCAAACCTACATAGCTATTCCGTATGGCAAGGAACAATGGAGCTCTTCTCTTGAAACCCCAACTTCTTTTCCATTTCCAAATGGAATAGCAACTTTCCCCGAAAACTCATATCAAAGTGATGGATTAGCGTATTTAGGAACGCTTCTCGAGAAAACTTCATTACTTTAATTAATTACGCCTCCAGTTGCAGACCATATGCAAAAGCTTGAGTAAAGGCGCTATTCTCGGGACTGCTAAATAGAACGGATCCGAATTAAAGTGAATGAATTCCTGGGAAATTCATCCTCAGTTTTCCGCTGCCCCTCAATCCAAGTCTAGATCGAACGAAGCAGTCGATGTCGACTTCTAAACAAGCTTAATAAAACAACTGGAAGTACAACAAGCAAAGAAGTTTTTTAAATGAAAGAGAAAATTCACTTTTGTAATTGGAACTTTCTCTTTCGGAGCGATGCGGTGCGGTGTGATATGAAGAGTTTCCCCATATTCACAATTCACAACTCCCAACAAAATATGATTAAGTCTCCGCCAATTATGCTCACTCGTATTCTCAAATTCTCAATTCCAGGCTTGACTTGGCTTTGACATCGGCTTCGTCTCGTCTGCCATTAGCATTTTGCATTGACTTTGTTTCACAGCGTCGCAAAAGTATTTTCGTACTACTGATTATGTTGATGAGGTGGATGATGATGATGAAAGGACATCATATCAAGAGTTCACTTCAACTTCATCAGGTCTTACATTTTTCATGGAGCATGCAAACCTGGAGAAGCACGCCAACTCAAAACCAAGCCACACTAGAGTCTCTCATCAAGCCCAAGCGAAAACACGGCCTTCAGCGAAATTAGCAAGGAAGGAACGAATCCAATTCCATTCCCTCGTTTCCCTTCACTTCAGCCAACCTTCTCCTTTCCTCTCCCTTTCATTTTTCATCTCTCCTTCCATATTAACCGGTTATGGTTTCACGAGAGGAAAAATACTAAAGTTGTTATATACAGATTTGGAGACTTAGCTGGAAGAGTTATTTTTCCAATTTTTTATCCAACTCTAATTAACCAGATTGGATTTTTGGTTTGTGTTTTAAAAAATTGTTCATTTCCTTTGGAATGTTTTAGTTTAGTCATACTGGTTTGTCTTTCGCTTGTGCGGACAGACAGACGGACCTACGAAAATCCATTACGATAAACAGATTCCAGAGTGCAGTGTTGTAATAGAATGGAATGATTATTTTCCCCAAAAAATGTACGCCATAACATAACACGTTTTACTTTCTATGAATTACACAAGTACATTTTCTCTTCCTTTCCTAGAATAGGTTCCATAAAGCTTAAGTCGGATAAAGGATCATGGAAAGGAGAAATACAAAATAAGTAATAATATGCAATTTTTATTGTTATTCTCTCTTTCCCCGTTGTAGTGGAATAAATACTTTTAGAAGGAGAAAGAGAGTGAACGATGTCTATCCAAGAAAAAAAAGCTTGTTAGCAAGTGTGTAAGTAGGCTTATCCTAAAATTAAATATGTAGAAGGATTGAGCAATCCCCTCTCTTCATCTATCTATCTCTCCA
Organism: Seira musarum; assembly: GCA_027743895.1. Lineage (NCBI taxonomy): Eukaryota > Metazoa > Arthropoda > Collembola > Entomobryomorpha > Entomobryidae > Seira > Seira musarum. Next base: position 10,107 of record JAHZMX010001737.1, on the reverse strand, counting down.
CAAAAGAAAACTAAACTAAAGTAGTGCAGACCATCCTTTCCTCATTTCCTCCCCTATTTCTATTCTTGTATAACCGTAAAAAGAAGTTTGATATGGGTTGCAATGCAAGACAAGTTGTAGTTGTAGTTCGTAAAAAATAACTAGTCCTCCGTTTCACTGGAGCCAGAAAAGGTCACCATTCGATGTACCTAGTCTGCAGCTCACAAGGAATTGGTTGTTTGCCTTTCCCTTTAAAAATTGCACATTTTTAAGATCTTTTAAAAAAAGGATGGGATGACATAAATGCGGGCATCGAAATTCTTGCGTAATATGCAATGTGGGTACATCATATCATTTCTCATTCCCCCAAATGCATCAAATTCTGCAAGAAAAAAATACTTTTTCCATTTTGTCGGATTAGGGTCGTCGGATTCGGATTGCGTCAATCAATACATCCATCTCCAACTTCTCAAGTTTTTTGTGTCCAAAAAGGATGCAAAAAAACCTTTTTGTAGTAGGAGTACGAGGTAAACTGCGCAGTAAATTCTCACTAATTCCCTGTTAAAATGGCGCCAGTACGGAGTTTTTTATGGATTTCCGGAGGATCGTATTCAACATCCGTTATCTCTGCATTCCCGGATGTTGATGCTTCAAAGACTTAATACTTTCCCTCGCTTTGGTCTTGGCTTTTAGTCTTGGTCACGTAATAAGATTTTTAAGCTCCGCTCTTTCGATTCTTGTCTTGTGTGACTTGCTCTCGCTCCTGTTGCTACCTACATTATACTTACCACTTACTTTAGGGTAGAGAAAGAGGACAAAATTACTTAAAAAAATAAAAAAAAAATTTCAATCTCGAGAATTTTACTCTTCTTCTCCTTCCTACCCGGTTCTCTCAAGTCGTCGTCGTCACAAATCTAGTTTTGTTTTATTTTCAACATCTCAACGCTTCAACTTTCAACAACCATTCTAAAAAAGAAGTAAAGAGATGAAAACGACTCAAAAACTCATGATGACATGATACGGGCGCATAAAACAATTATTTTTTCCCTTTTAAAAGAAATCCCTTGCCCAATTCAATCCAATTTCAGTTTACAGTAAAAAGAAATGGAAGATAAATCTCTCATCGCAGTTCAGCTCATACAAAAATGAAAATTCTCTTCTCTCTATAAAAAAACTTTTAAGGAGGTAATATTTTATTCATATGTGGAATTCTTGGATTGGATGAAAATGATGAATATGAATAAAAAATAACAACAAAAATAGAGTAAATGGAAGTAGTCAATTCGAGAAAAACGGTTACACTTTTTTATCATCATTTTCATAATCAAAAGGAATTGCGAATCGTGCGAAAAATGGAAGACGTGTTAGTTCAAAAAAAAAAGAACTTGTAAACTTTACCCTTATTCTCTGGAAAAAAGTTTATTTTCTCCCCAGGAAGTTGGAGTAAATTTTTTGTTTGATCGTGTTGGGTTCGTGCTGATTGTGAGTTCTCTTAAAAGTAAAGTACATTCTTTGCTATCACTATTACGATTGCTATCCCTGTCAAAAGAAAGCACCGCTTTTCCTTTTTGAAAAAAAATCGTTGTAGTTTTTATTATATTCATAATAGTTCATGACATGGCATGCTTGCCCTCGTATTCGACCTCGTCTTGTCTCTATTGCTTTGTATTTGGGTAAATGTGAGATTTTCACTTTTGTGCAAAAAGAGAAGGAAAAAGTCTGCAAAAAATTGTATCGTGAAGTTTTTTTTTCCTTCCTGCCCTCCAGTTCAATTTACATTTCCCTTTTATTTTGAATGAGTACAAAGGATTCCTTGTAATACGATGCGACTTGACTCCGTTTCACTATTCATTTATTTTTTTAGCATTGCTATTGGATCCGATTTGAAGTTACTTCCCTTCCCCTTTACTCTTTATAACATTTTGAACACCTTCCTTTTCAATTCTTTTTTTTCTGCAACTTGATTCGATTTGATTTGATCCAGCTGAAGAAATCTGTACTGAATTGAGGAAGTTTTTTCTTCTAAAGGGCACTTTAAATTGAGATTCATCTTTTGTCCTTCCTGCCCTCCAGTTCAATTTACATTTCCCTTTTATTTTGAATGAGTACAAAGGATTCCTTGTAATACGATGCGACTCGACTCCGTTTCACTATTCATTTATTTTTTTAGCATTGCTATTGGATCCGATTTGAAGTTGCTTCCCCTTTACTCTTTATAACATTTCGAACACCTTCCTTTTCAATTATTTTTTTTTCTGCAACTTGATTCGATTTGATTTGATCCAGCTGAAGAAATCTGTACTGAATTGAGGAAGTTTTTTCTTCTAAAGGGCACTTTAAATTGAGATTCATCTTTTGAAAGTAGGAATAAAATCCTACTCTTCTTCATGAAATTTGACTCAAGTCAAATCAAATACTTTTTTCAGTATCAGCTTAACCTGAAAGTCATCTATGCAATCTACAATTTTTATATTCATGAGAAAGTCTGATCTCTGCTTCCTTTAATCCAAATGCATAAATAGAAACCAATCATACAAAATGAGTTTTAATACGGATGAAAGGCTAGAGCTTGTGATTACGAATACAAGTCAAGCCATGAGTAGGGTAAAGCTCTTCTTCTTCATCATCGTGCATTCATTTCCCTTTCCACCACCAAATCCGCAACCACTTTTACAGGGAATAGAAATTGTTACTACTACATACTTCATTTCATCAAACAGGATCCTCTTTTTCCCAAAACTTTTTCCCAGGAAATCCACGAAAACCTAGCCATCCAACCAACCAACAAAGTTAGCATCGTATTTATTTCGCATTTTTAATACATGCCTCCAGCAACAGCAAACCTTTCTCCAGCCTGGTCCGCTCTTGGTTTGGGTTTTCCTTTCTCCATGACATATTCCATCGAAATAGATTGCCATTTTTTTGTCATCTTTACCTTTCGTTTTCTACTTTTTATCATTTTTTTCCAAGGATTTTTATGCACATCTCATCTCATCTTAGTTCACTTCGGAGCTTCTTTTCAATTCGAACCATATCATTCTCTTCTTCCTATCAAAAATAAGTTTCTCCAGTTTCAGTGTGAAGTTCCAAAGATCAGCACTGATGCATTCTCAAGATTTTTGAGAGAATTGGAGTCAAGCTTAAAAAATCCTCCTTAACCCAGGCGAAGCCAGGAAGCAGGAAACTTATTCAAGTCAAACATCTTTCACATTTTTCTAAATCATCTGCGGTAAAACCGGTGGTAGTGGTATTCGAGTCGGTTCTAGCAGTGGTTATGGCGTCGTCTTATCTGGTGAACTAAAACCAATCGTTTTTTAAAATACGGCATCACACAAAAAAATATAACTTGTTGTTCGTCTCTCTTTTGAAGAAATAAGAAGATAATATTACATTTCTACCATTTCATCCGAGAAAATAAAGTAAAAGAAAGAGAAGAAACTTTTTTTTCTTTATCGATTATCATCATCATCCATTCCACACTCACGACACATCTCACACATTTTTGCCGGGCATGAGAGTGAGAGAGGCTAAAAAAGCACTCCACTCAAAAGACTCGAGTCTTCTTCGTCTTCAGACTTTGTATTGCCAGCATAACATAGCAACTTTCTCAAGCCTATACATATTTTTACAGCTTAAGTTTAGCTCCAAGGCTTATTTTATTTTATGAAAGTATTACTGTACTTTAGAGCTTTGGCTCAGTCAGTAGGAGCTAGGAACTAGTCAGTACAGTAGCAGTGACAATGGCAATGGTACTAGCGAAGACGGAGCTTCTTACTTTTCTCTTCATCTCATCTCGCTCACTTTCCCAATTCCAAAATCTATAATAGTATGACTTCGAATGCAAAAAGGAGCAGCTTCGAAACAGGCAAAATCATGACCGAGCTATTCTATAATTAGAACATGAAATCATTTAATTCATTAGTTTCATACAATATAGATTTTGTGTCGTGAACGAAGATTCAAACGACAACGAATTGAAAACTGTTTTAAAACGGAAGTATAAACTAAAACGAGCATATTACTGAAAACCTCAACCTAATTAAAAATAAAAACCGTAGAAAAAATATAGGTTAATTTGAACAAGCCTTAGAGGTCGTAGAGAGATTGAGCCAAGGGAAATTCTGCCCGTGGAACCAGAAATCGGCAATTAATGAAGCTACTGTGATGACATGTATTTAGTAACGATTTTCAGTATAATGTCAATTTTCATAAAGATATGGAGCAACACAAACTTAACTTTTGAAATCTAAGAAAGATCATTCAAATTAACTTGCTTTTGTAATTTCAATAGTGTATTTAAGTCAAGCAGTTAAATGATGTGGAGCCAGATCAGGTTTAAATTACTTATGGTGGACGATGAAATGTTTCTACATGAATTTCTAAAATGACTTAATACTCTAAGTGGATCTACCTACGTACAAACGAACACACCATTTTTTCGGCTTTGGTGTTGCTGAAATAATAATAACAAAAAAAGAGAAAATATCTTCTTTACTTCCATCTCGCCCAACCTCCTAACACGAAACTTTTTTTTGCCATATGACACCAAAAACTACATGACTACAGACGCTAGTAACATAGTAGTAAATAGTAAAGTTGGTATTTGGTATTGGCTTGGCTTGTCTCGATCTACCTCACTTGTTAAAACTTGCTCTTTCGTGCTCTCTCTCTTTTTCAGTTTCTCCCTCTCCGGGAAAACCGACATTTCCCGTAATAAACTTCGTATGCTTTTCTCCATCCATATCCTTCTTCACATATTCTTTTGCACTCAGTCAGTCCGCACACAACAACTCATTTTTTTTTCTTCTCCTCTTCCTCTAATCTTTCCCGTGTAGAGAAAACATAATACGCGATTCCCTCTCTCTCGCTCTCTCACACTTCCCTATTCCCTCTTGTATTTTTTCCCGAACATAACATAACACTCTCACTCTTCTTCTTTTCACGGACTTATGGTTAGTCAGTCAGTCGGTCCGATAAAATGACGAGGACGATGATGATGATGATGATGACGATGGTGATCACGATGACGAAGGAAACAGAGCTGGGAGGACTAAGGACGACTATGCCACCATGGCAGCGGTATGGTATGGTGGTGGTGGAGTGATGATGATTATCTTTTGTTGTGTTATATCAATGTACTCCACTCTCCTCTCCACTCGACTCCAAAAAAATCTTAATATTTCCAGTGTGCCACAAGACACAATACAATTCCTTTTAAAAAAATTCTGTTTCACTTCCCCTCTCTTCTTCCCAATCTACGCTCTCCTCCGTTCTGCTGTGGCTGTAGACGCTCTTGCCGTTGCCAGTGCCATTGCCATTACTCAGCTTTGCAGCAGTGTAGTTGTGTAGTAGTTATTGTCCTGCTATCGTGGAAGTAGTCGAGTTTTTTATGCTTTAGAAAAAGAAAGAAAGATTCATTCTTTTTCTCTTAAAATTGTCCCCGTATACTTTTTAGAGGAGAGTGAGAAATAAACTCCTTTTTCCTGTTCCAAAGAGAGCATTTTCCCTATTTCTCTCAACTCACTCACTAAGAGTCAGAGCGAGTCGCATAAGACAAGACAAAGTCAGCATTCACAGTCACCATCATATCATCATCGTCATCATCATCCCCGTAGGAAAAAAAGAGAATAAAATTGAGGATAAAAGGAGAACAAGGCAAAGAAAAAAGATCTGTCTTTTTCCAAGTCAGTCTCTTTATTTGCATTGGAGTGATCGTGAGAGTCGCGAGGAAATGATCAAAAGAGGAAAAGAAAGTAAAAAATATCGAGTGAAGTAGAACTCTCAACTAAAAAGTGTTTGCACATTTAGGTACGTAAAAGAAAATTGTATTATTTCTTCAAAAGTGGTTTTAATTGAAGTCACTTTACTTTGCCGCTCTAGAAATAATAATTTTTTTTCTCTAAAAAAAGTCAGTGTGGTCTGGTGCAGTATCAGTCACAGTCAGTTGAATGGCAATCGGGTCGGTCACTGTCATTTTTATTTATTATGCTCGTGTTCTCTTCAGGGAAATGGGGAATATGCAAATCGGAGCGCATACCTTCTAACCTACCGCAATAACAATAAAGGAAAGTAATTTACATTTGTGCTTGGTTTGACACACGCTAGTGACGACATCAGAAATCGCGAATCACGACGGCAAAAGTTGCAGGTTGCAAATAATAGACTGGCCTGGCCACGGCGACAACGACATCACCAGAAAATGCTTAGGTATGTAACGTAACGTATGTCTCGGATTGCATTGCGTTATTTTCTTTTCTTCTTGTGACTTCTTGCGATTTCCAAAATGTGATTGTGATAGTGATGATCATGATCATGATGATGGTTAAGGAAATGGAGATTGAAGATATAAAAATAAGACGATGTAGTAGTAGTGGTAGTAGTTGTAGTTGTTGTGATAGTGCAACAAGTTAGGTGCATTAAAAGTGCTCCGAGAAAAAGGTGAAACAACTTATTTGTTACTTTTTGGTGTTTGGAAAGATGTTTGCTTCTTCTTCACTTCTGAGGAGTAGCTTGTAAATAACATGTTTACGCAACGTGAAAACGTGAAAAGTTATGTAATGGGGAGATTTAGTGCGAGAAAATGTCGACGAGTGTCGTACTGAAACTTCATTATATTGCATAACATTGCATCTTCTTTGTCGAGGGACTACTAGTCGTAATAATATAGTAAAACAAAAGACCATGTCATATACCTATGCACTTGGAAAAGACTAAGGGAAAAGGAATTTCGGCTTTAATTTAGCTTCTGCAGCCCAGGTTAGTTCTCAACCTTTAATTAAATCTGGAAAGCATATGTCTGATCCATTATCTTGTCGTATTTGTAATCCCCTCTGCTCCATCAGCAACTGCGACCTCATAACATTCAAGTGAAAGCTCGAAATACCGACAGTGCTTAATGCTGATTTTCTTCACAAATAAATAATCGAGTGTTTGACGTGCTTCTCAATGCAACAAAATAATCAATTTTTTTAGCATAAGCGTAATCCAAAACCAGCTTTTTTACTTTTTCTCTGTGGAAGCATTGCAATCATTTGAGATTTTGAAAGTTCCAAAGCCCAAGCCGGTATACGGAGGTTCACTTTAACCCGAGATTTTCCAAGACGAAGAAGCAGGAATGGCAAATTTTGCACTTCCAATTAGTCAATAAAACAAAAGATATGTGACCATATATTAGCCCATCCACTTCCACTCACTCACTCCTGNACTGCGACCTCATAACATTCAAGTGAAAGCTCGAAATACCGACAGTGGTTAATGCTGATTTTCTTCACAAATAAATAATCGAGTGTTTGACGTGCTTTTCAATGCAACAACATAATCTATTTTTTTTAGCATAAGCGTAATCCAAAACCAGCTTTTTTACTTTTTCTCTGTGGAAGCATTGCAATCATTTGAGATTTTGAAAGTTCCAAAGCACAAGCCGGTATACGGAGGTCCACTTTAACCCGAAATTTTCCAAGACGAAGAAGCAGGAATGGCAAATTTTGCACTTCCAATTAGTCAATAAAACAAAAGATATGTGACCATATATTAGCCCATCCACTTCCACTCACTCACTCCTGCACCGGAAATTGTTTTCATGGGTAAAGGTATATAAAAACCATAAAAAGAATGTTCCTTTCCCTTCTTCATTTTCTCGTTCACTAATAATAAGAAGAGAACGGAAAAGGCATTATTCTCGTGGAAAATGCATATGAGCGACCTAATTTATACAATTGAAGAGGATAGAGATAGAAAGGAANGAAGCAGGAATGGCAAATTTTGCACTTCCAATTAGTCAATAAAACAAAAGATATGTGACCATATATTAGCCCATCCACTTCCACTCACTCACTCCTGTACCGGAAATTGTTTCATGGGTAAAGGTATATAAAAACCATAAAAAGAATGTTCCTTTCCCTTCTTCATTTTCTCGTCCACTAATAATAAGAAGAGAACGGAAAAGGCATTATTCTCGTGGAAAATGCATATGAGCGACCTAATTTATACAATTGAAGAGGATAGAGATAGAAAGGAAATAACGACCGCAGTCCAATATTCCATGTACAAAATAGCTGAGTAAATAAACAGAAAATGGACATGGAGTGGCATGATCGCACGATTGCAATTTTGTGAACTATGAGCATTTAGCAAAGCTGTTATTTTACCTTTATGACATGCTATCATGAATCCTCCTCATCACCATCAACATCGACCATCCCATCAGCATCACTATCACCATCCATCCTCCCGGTCTTTATTGGCTTTTTCCATCTCTTTTCTCTTTCAAGAGGAGGAAGTAATGGAGAAAAGGGGGAAACAAAAAAGTTTTAATAATTTTTTTCCGTAGTATAATATGTAGTTGTAGTTGGAGTAGTGAAGAGTTTTTTTTTCTTTAGTCTCCCGAGTACATTTTCATATTCTCCGTGGGTGCTGAAAAAAGGATAAATTGAGCAAAGTTCTTCTTTTTTTTCGAGGGAAAAGGATCATAAAAAATGATGATGTTGATATTTGACGTGACGCAAAACGTACGTCTGCCTCTCCTTTACAGAATATTCCATTCCATTTCCATCGCCGCCGATTATTGCAGAAAATAGCTGGGCTTTCTGTGGTTCGCCTTGGCCATTATGTATTATGCACATCGTTTTTAGTCAAAGCCTTGCCAGACCAAGACCGGCGTAGATATCGTATTCATTTTCACGTAATATCTGTATCGGTACATATACATAAATAAACAAGGACTTTAAGAGAACCAAAGCCAGAAAAAAAAACCGTTTGCTGTTCTCTTCTATTGCTTGGCCATGCATGCCCTCAATAAAAAATGACTATGGCGTTTAGAGAATAAAATCATTTAAATCCATCAAATGATTCCCTCTCAGCTAATTTCATTCCATGAATAAATGTCTTGAATATTTAGTATATTATAGTTTGTTCTTGCATGTTCATCATTCATGGATTAACATAATGAAATTGATACAAAAAATGGGACATCTTTAATTTTGTCAATATGAAATGGACTGGAGATAAACCTTTTTTGTAAATAATTTAGGCTCTAGTGATGCCATAAAACGATGAATAAACTTAGCTTCTCCTTTTCGCATCAATAATATCATCATCGTCGGCATCGACAGTTCGAGAGTCAAGTCGTAGTCAGCCTCGAAATAATGTATCCGTGAAAAAGAGCTCTGACGTGGAGAATGCAAACACTCTAAAATGAAAAAAAAAAAACTTGGTAAAGCTAGAAAGAGAGATGGAAAAAACACAAGGAATAATAATGTTTTTGTTTATGGATGATTTGGCGGAACAAAATAATAAGATCTATTGGACTTGAATTGGATGGGCATGGTTTCGTTTCATTTGGCCTTTCACCAGCTTTTCTATTTGCTCTTCACTCACACACCCGCAGCGGCGTCATAATGCATTCCATGTGGTATAATATGATATGATAGGGATACTTCTATGAATAATCGACATTGAGTTGGTGGATGAGTAGTGGATGGATGACTCCAAAATGCTTGTGGTATTGGAGTTGATGATGCTAAACTAATGAGGGTTGACGAAGACGTCATCGTGCGTTAAGGAGAATTTGCTAAAGTGACGACTATTTTCTCTTTGCAGGAGGGAAGGAAAAGGTCAGTTCTTGGAGGGAAGGAGGAACGTCATCACGTTCAATCCAAGAGGAAAATTCCTGAAGGAGAGGATAGTAAAATGTGCAAAATAATGTTTGAGTGAAGGTGGCGTTTTCCGGTTGGAGGAGAAGAGTTGAATTACATAAAGAGGAAGTGAGACTCATTACTTTTTCGGTGACGCATGTAAATGTACGGATAAAAGCATTAATAATTTCTCCAGAAACTTTGAACTTTTTACTCACCTCGTTCGCAATGGGGTGCAACGCTAGTAACCAACCCCCGCACAACAATAACCCGAATGTGAGGAGTAGCACGACAAGCTACTCGATATTTCGGCGATGTCGCCGACGCAAGAAGAACAAAGAGGAGCAGAATGATGAGTATAATGATGAAGAGTTGAAGAGGAAAATTGATATGGTGTCGGGGGTTACGGATGGAGCAGGCGGGGGTGGCGATACAAATAAAGACATTAATTTAAGTCATCACGGGTTCAACTTTTTGGGCAATAGCTTTAATAAAT